>MU274965.1:0-53685 GCA_022160335.1 Irpex rosettiformis
GAGCCTACATGACATCTGCCGATAACTCTGAACACAGTTATCGGATAGAGCCTACATGACATCTGCCGATAACTCTGAACACAGTTATCGGATAGTCTGCATGTTTGCATGACACTCACCGATAACTCTGAACACAGTTATCGGATAGTCTACAATGGCACTCACCGATAACTCTGAACACAGTTATCGGATAGTCTACAATGGCACTCACCGATAACTCTGAACACAGTTATCAGATAAAGACTACATGACCACATATGACCATATGACACTCACCGATAACTCTGAATACAGTTATCGGATAGATATAAGAAGATGATTTTGTATCATTTTTCCCGATAAAACTATACTGGAACCCAGACTGTACCATAAAATGACCCTAACCCCTAGTGCTTTAGAGTATATAATTTCAAGAATATTGATTTCATCGGTGTTGTCTCGCCCCTGATATAATGAGTGACAACAATCCAATCGTACCAATATGCGTCTACTTCCTTTATTCGTCTCGCAGAAAGCAGAATCGCCATGGAGTCGGATAGTATGTCCTTCTATGACGTTTAGGTACATGATTTTCGTGCGTTATTTACAGTGTCACACAGCTCACTTGTGATACTTTCTCCGTAGCAGCTCGCAAGGTCGACATTCGCCGGACCGCTCATAGTACAAAACGGGAAGATTTCCTTTGGGCTTCGTGAACAACTCCATCCTCTGGAGCGGGTACAGCGAGATAGTGACTACGGACGATGACTTAAGTTCGATGGACTATACCACACTCCTATCTCAAACTGCCATAGGATATTCCAACAACTATTCTCCATACGTGTGATAATCGTCTCGATTATTCCAACGTCACGCTGGCATCCACAACTTATAGGTACATCCGACCGAGATGAAGGCACTCATATCTAACTACGAGTACGTCGCATTGCGGACCCGAGGGCGAGACTTTTTGTATCTGTTTTTGATACTAATCGACTTGCCTTCTCTCGTACAGATAAGTTGTCACAAGGGGCGATACGCTACGATATTCTCTCCCAAGCAATGCACGTACCATCATAAATGGAGCATCGCGACGTCGAGGTTGATTAAGTCCAACCTGTGGACTCATGCGAAGGCTGTATTCGACGGGGTTGATATGGGATGTTAATGAATGGCAGTGCAAAGTACGTCAAAGACTGCAGTCTGCACAGAACGTGTCGATGACATGTCAAGCTAACGCTCTCGGTAGTCTCTCTCACGGTAATTTAGAAACACGAGGCTAGGACCATGATGCGACTGGTCCTCTTACCTCGAACGTATCCATCCTCTCTAGTGGTAGCTGCCTTCGTTGGCCCACTCGTCAGACGGAAACACTTGTCGGTAAGCCTATGGTTTTTTCTCCCTCGTCGAACATAACATTGACGACGAGCGACGACGGTGCCAGGTCGGTGAATTGAGTTGCGCGCCTGTATGGGATTCCATCTGGAAACGGGGAAGCCTTCATATGCTGCGGGTGTGCATGCACTTCTGCATGGCTCCTTCATGTTATTTAGGTTCAAAGGCTCCGTTTAATAGGATTGGCTGAGTACTACTGCGAACACGAATCCCATGGTTATCAGCCGCTCGTAAGCCGTTCTCGTATTCATTTCGTTAGACGGCGTACAGCTCTTTCACAGGTCACTTAAGGGTGTGTGAGCCCCCGCCTTGTCCACTCTTTCCCGCCTTCTTCTGTCGCTTTCCGTGCGTATACCCTCCGCTTACCGGCAGACACCATAACTCACGTTCGAAGTCTTTACATAGATCCCATGTCTCTCGCTTTGCAGGATGTTCGTGAACAGGTACAAGATATGGACGAGGAAGACGCGTGCGTTACACGATATTACAGAATTGTCATGTATTTAACCTAATGATACTTCTAGGTCGTCTGACCTTCGAGAGGGCCGAGGGCTGGTGGATTCCTCGCCGGAAAGCGATTCGGAACTTGAACGACGGGCCTCCTTGAGCCCTCCTGGCTACACTTCCCCCCATGCTGATGCGTCTGTCTCAGACGGGACAATAGCGTTGCATACTCAGGATGCATCTGATGGTGAGAAATTATTTCTCTTCTATCATGAACCCAACGAGCTAATATCTCCCTGTCAGCTACTGCGTTAGGAACACAGTCATACCATAACCCCATCTTCCCCACCACCCCCCAACCCAACTCCTGGGAGCCGGCAAGCACGAGAATCCCACCCGAACTTTTTGACACCATACTCTTCTATCTCTGCCTTGGCTATAACCCGGGAAGGTGGAGCAACGATACATCCTCGTGCAGACAGATCACAATGTGCTCACTTGTCTGCATCCGCTGGGCCAATCTATGTCGGCAAGTGCTCTTCTGTAAAAGAAAGCTCACAATTCATTCATCCGAAGAAGTACAAACATTTGTCAAGTATGCAACACAAGGGTGTCCCTCGCTCATACCAATACATACACTGATCGAGTCAATTTCAGTTGAGCAAAGATACGACATACGATACTCATTCTGCAATCGCATTTATATGCTCAAGGCCAAATACGGCATCAGGCTCTTTGAACTAATGCTAATTGGACCCGTCCCAGAAGGGTTCCCTTCGTCCGGACTCGATACGCCACACTGGGGCCTTTCACCATCTGTGATCACCCCTCCCTCGCTGCTATCATATGACGAGATCACGGTTGAAGATGTCCACTTGCCGTCCTTCAGGCATGTTGTCAAATATGTCAGGCACTTTGCACAGGCGGGCAGCATTGACTTCAATCACTTGACCTGGGACACTGATGGACAGGAACCCCAATTGCCTTTCTACAGGAGAGGCTCTCACAAAGTCAAGAACAGGAGTTTGTACATGTATGCCGAAGAGTGCACGGATAACTTCCTCCTCTGCCTTGTAGTTGCAGCGATCCATCCGCGCTGGCGGTCTGTGATGTGTATGCTACCTGACGATGAATCCCAATGGATCGCTATCATGATCAGATGGTTCCGAGAGTTGTGGGGTAAGAAGAATAAATGGTGTACTTTGCGAATTCAGGGTAAGAAATAAAGCATCTTATTTGTATGGCGAAGCATGCTCAATTTTCTCCCACATCCAGAGGAATCAGAAGAACTGTCAATCAGTGTAATTATCAGTCATCCCGAAGTCCCAGATTGGGGTTTTCACTTCCATTTATGCAATCTCGCAGCTGAAAACGCACAGACATCGGATGTCCATGTGGTCAGTGTCACCTTGGGCGTCGATAAAAAAGAGGAGAAGGTCGATGTCGACAGCATGATTGCATATCTGGGCCATTTCCCAATGCTTCGTGTCGCACTCCTTAGCTTTCACAGATACACACCTCTACTCACAGCTATGGAGTGCCACCGACCTCTGTCATTCAATCCTCGGCCAGTGAATGGCTAGGGTTGCACGTGTGTTTTCACGTGCTTGCGTGGTCCCGACGATGATGACTTTCCGGAGGTTCCTAGAGCTGATAAGTACGACTATGTTGAGATTGACCCTATCACACTGTCTCCCACTGGTGCGCATTTCTATTCCCCTTGTTCTGTTTTCGTTGTGCTGAGATGTGTACACAGGTCGGAGCTGGGTTGATGAGGACTCCTTCGATAGCCATGACCTAGGGTTCCTATTACCCGAGAGTCCCTTCAGCAAACAGGCAACATTTCCCTAGCTTTCACCTAGATTACAATATACCATCCATGTACGCCGACCCCCGTATGCACCTATCACTGCATGTCGAGGCTGGTTTTCTCCCGGGTTCCATCTAGGCACATGGCCGAATTGTGCCTGTCTGTAACCTAAGATGCACACCTGGGAGTCATTTGGGTAAATGGCCGCATTTCACAGTAGTATCACTCAGGTATAATTTAGTTTACATTTTAACGGGTGTAATTTAGTCTCGATGGGCGCCCACGCATACCAGTAGCGCTCACTGCTTGCTGCTCACGGCTCACGCGCATGGCTCATCGTTGTCATCGTCGTCGAATGGCTGTATTACCACAAGCTTGTATAGATTACATTTCCTGTACAGTACATCCACAGAAGTAAATACTATACATTAAAAGTGTTGTTAGCGAGATTGCAAGTCTCGAGGATGTTGTCTGAGGTAGCGTCGATGTAGCCTGGGATCATGTCGCTAGAGGTTACAAACGACACAGCCGATTATTAGCAAGGTTGAAAAAAAAACTCCCCATCTTCAAGATAAAACATTCATGCGCACCTTTCTCCGGTGAGAAGAGACCTATTGAAGCGTACATTGCTTGATGCTTCAACGATTTGCAGGTCAGCGGGGACGGAGTCTTCAATGGAGAGAGACAATGTTGCCGACAATAATATCGGATGCGGAGACGGTTTGGCGGTTTCCGTCACGAACAACAGTGGCGTCCTGTGTGATGAGCAACTGATGGAACTCATAATTGTTGATGCATGCCAGTCCGCCCAGGCGTAAAAAGTGGCAGAGACAACAATCACCAAGAGTTGAGAATGCATATTATCAGCTTATACTACACTCGTTAAAAACATGTATGCAACTTACCAACAAGATGGCAATACCAAGGTTGAATGCCGCAGGAAGGTGGAATAGTGAGTGAGGATCTCGTTGGGATGGAGGACATGTGCGTCGCGTTGCGACGCAACATCATATATCTCAAAATTGGTAAACAAAGGACCTGGAAAGTTAATCGTGAGTTCGAGAACTAATGATATATCAATAACTCACCGGCCAGTTACAGGATACTTGTATACTGACAAAGATAGAGAAAATTAGCTTGGAGCTCAAGTAGAAAGCGCAAGGACGTACCGTTCGAAGGAAATTGACATCCCTTTACTATCTGCATGACACACTACCTTCTGATCTTCTAAATGTTCTGTATCTGAAATGTAAAGCTCCATCAGTAGTCCGATGGCAGCTACACATGACGGATCACACATTCGGTCTGTGTGTTCACAAATATCGTAGATTGCTAGCGGACAATGATTTGTTACTCTGAAAAAACATATCACAACTAAGAAAGCACGTACCTTGTATGCATATAATTGGATGAAAGAAATAACAGGCGGTGTCGTTGACGTTGTCGAGAGCAAGTGCAACCTTTGCGCGCTCGACAGAACTCTGTTGAAAATCTAAACTCCGATTGAAATGGCTATCGTTTTGAGCGCTGGACTGAGTTCGTCTTCGAGGTGAGAACCACTACTCAGTGCTGACATTCAGTGTACTAGTATCATGGGCTTGTAAGGTGTAGTAGTTTCTTACTGATGCTAACCATTGAGTGTGTCGTGGTTAAGATACGGTCGCGATTGCGGTAACGGTAGAAGTGATCTGAATCACCTGACCCAACGCCAACTTTGAAAAAGTTATCTCTTGACAGTTTTACTGCGAGTAAATAAAAATATGGGTGTTATAGATTATCTTTGTCATGCTCTATAGTCATATTAAATGAAGTTGACATAGAAATCTGTTGGTACAACATATGGCTTCGCCGTCTCGGCGATTATAGGCGCCTAAAAAGCAAGAGCTAGTAGGTGCTTTACCGTACATGTTACCTGGGGTATAATCTAGGCGCAAGACCGCCTTAATATTTTCGTCAAATTTAACCTAGCTTACACCCGACACAAGACAGCTCTGCACGAATCTGGGTGAAATCCAGGTAAACGCCGGATTTTACCTGAACAGCACCCGGTCGAAAATTCTGCCTCAACATGCAGTGTATAAACGACTGCTTCCATACTCAGGATTATTGTCTCCTCATTGTCAAAGAGTTCCAAGCCTCTTTTTTTCGTACCCGCCTTTCTCAGTCTCCCCCATCTGTTGTTGTATGTACACCGCATTATGCACGAACCGCGAACGCTTCGTATGGTATTTATTAGGGACGGACTGGTACAATGTACATGTAAACAGTGCTAGGTATCGTCGTGTGTATGTAGTCAAGGACTATCATGGAATAACGCTAAAGATGTACGGCATCGTCCTCAGCAGCGTAGGCATCATCAACGAATGACCTTTTAACGAGAACCGATAGACCTGTAGCCGTTCGAGCAGACACATCGAATCTGCAGGAGCTGGCATGTTCCTTGGAGTCTCGAGGTAGCTAATGCGAAGGATACCGAGGGTAGAGAACATCCCGAGAACAGAGAACAGCCCGTCAGGCGAGTGCTCTTCGAGTCCAATGCGGCTTATCGAAAGCACGGCGAGCTTGACCTTGCCGAGGGGCAGGATGATGGGGGAGCGAGGCTCTGTGGAAAGAGGCATGAAGTTGACATGGTTGAGTTCGAGGACGCTGGCCGAGGATGGCTACTCTCACATGTGAGCTGAAATGAACGACTCGGGGGCCTGACGCTCAAGACGCTCCTTACTGCCGAGGAGACAGAGTGTGTGGACCTCGGCACAAAAGCTGGGAGAAGGGACAGTATTTATAAATGTGAACAACACTTAGAAGTGTTCCTGGAGAACCGGGCGCGAGCGTAGACTGGTGCGCACTTGGGTGTCGCAGACGCGCAGGAGGCCAAAGAGGTGATGCCGACTCAGGAAGACTATGATTCTTCAGGTTATGGTTAGCGGGAACTGTCTTCTTCGAGGTCTGTTCAAGTAGCGGGGCGGTGGTGTGAGGGAAGAGGTAGACGGCACGAGGGAAGAGGTAGGTGATGTGAGGGAAGAGGTAGGCGGTGTGAGGGAAGAGGTAGGTGGAGTGAGGGAAGATGTAGACGGCGCAAGGAGGGTAGACAGCGTAAGGGAGAAGGTAAACAGAGTTACAAGAGATAGATCATTCTCGAGGTGTGCGACCTTGGAAGCTGTCGATGCGACGACGACCTATTGAGACGAAGCCGCGGGAGAAGAAAACACGTGTCGACGGTTCACTAAAGTCGTATCCGCAGCTTCGATCGTGGTCTTTGGAGGGCCAGCCTCAGAATTCTGGTTGGGAGTGTCCGACCTAGCCAAAGTTAAATGCGGGGGTGGGTTTGGTAGAGTTGGAACAAAGAAGAAGAAGAAGAATGCGCATGTGCGGGCAACGAGGATGTCATCTCGACGTCGCGACAGGGATTCTCATAGACAAATAGACGTTTTTCAAGGATGGCGGGTGGGTTCTTCCACCCGTACGAGTGATTAGCCGTGCTGGGAGGAGGCGTTCTAGTCGTAAACATAGGAAGCGTATAAGGAAAAGGTAGTGTTCTCTTCCGTCCGAATTGTCGCGCGACCCGGGGGCAATCTCCTATAGACACTTGCCCAGTTGCATGTGGTGTTGTGTTTGGGTTGACTATTGAAACGCCACCACGATCGTGGAAAGTGAACGCTTGGCGGGAAGAGGTTTATTTCGTAGGAGAGTACGTCTAAGAAATAGGTTTTTCAGATCCTCCCATAAATGCGCGGAGAATAGAGAATAACGGGATAGTTGATTGTACGCACGAAAGTTGAAATCAAAATGCTGTTTCTCCAACCGGGTCGAAAAGCTACTCCGTTGCTTCTCGATCGCCAACTTTACAATCCCGTCAAACATCTTCTGGTGCATATTGTAGAAATAATCTAAACATAACACCATCGACTGCATTCGACGTAAACGTTAGCTTTCCATATGTCCGTTCATCCAGCGTAAACACGTACATGAACGATCACCTCCTCGTCAAACGCATACTGTTGCAGACCACGACGCGTTCTCAGATACTCCTTACACCAATCTGGGATGTTCACATACTTTGATATACGCGTCTCTTCCATAAGCGCAGCGTTCGTAGTAGCTTGTAGGAACCCCCCTACGAATTGGTCGTTTGGTGCGTGCTGCGTGAGTAAACGGTCAGTCGATATAGGGTGTGAACGTGAACGTTGGCGGGTGAGAGACGTACCTCTGTGGATATCCGTGCGTTCGAGGGGGAGAGTTTCAGCAGTCTGGGTATTGTGAGTGTGTGTTGAGGATGAGGCCCCCACCCCCACAGACGAGGATTGTTCGTAGCGGCTTGAAGGAACCCCCCTACGAATTGGTCGTTTGGTGCGTGCTGCGTGAGTAAATGGTCAGTCGATAAAGGGTGTGAACGTGAATGTCGGCTGATGAGAGACGTACCTTTGTGGATATCCGTGCGTTCAGCAGAAGAGTTTCAGCAGCAGTCTGAGTGTTGTGAGCGTGTGTTGAGGACGAGGCCTATATCTCCACAGACAACGATCGGCTCGTAGGAGTCTTTGATATACGCATCCCACCCGTGGAACACAGCGTTTGCAGCAGCTTGAAGGAACCCCCCTACGAACTGGTCGTTCGGTGCGTGCTGCGTGAGTAAACGGTCAGTCGATATAGAACGTTCGGCTGATGAGAGACATACCTCTGTGGATATCCGTGTGTTCAGTGGGAGGGTTTCGGTGGTATGGGTACTGTGAGTGTGTTGCGAATATGCGTTCGGTGCGTGTGCGTAAGTAAACGGTCAGCCGATATAGGGTGCGAACGTGAACGTCGGCTGATGAGAGACGTACCTCTGTGGATATACGCGCGTTCAGCGGGAGAGTTTCGGTGGTATGGGCACTGTGAGTGTGTGTTGAGGATATGCGTTTGGTGCGTGCTGCGTGAGTTAACGGTTAGTCAATATAGAACGTGGGTGTAGACTAATGAGAGACGTACATCTGTGGATATCCGTGCGTTTAGCGGGAGAGTTTCTGTGGTACGGGTATTGTGAGCGTGCGGCCTCTATCTCCACAGACGACGATCGACTCGCAAGGGTCCTCGTAAACCTCGATGCTGGCTTGTACTATGAACGGTAAGCACACGAAACCTAGAGATTATCGGATAACTTACCATCCCTGCAAACTATAAGAAGCTGATAGTTGTAGTGTAAAATGCGAGAAGAAACGCCGCCATGATCGTACCGATGATATAGTGACCTGGCGGTGAAAGGACAGGTTTGTGGACCGCCTTGGTGGATTGTGGCTGTCAAAGGGACGAAAGAATGGTTGGTACTGACAGTACAGTCCACCCGCCGACTTGAGATGAATACAATGATGATCCGGCGAGATTTCCGGCACCCGCAGTTAGTGTGTTTGCTGTTGATGAAATCACCTGTACCGAGTCGTGCATCGCTAATAGGGCTCTTGCGGAGGATTGGAACGTCAAGTAAAGTAGCATTGCTGGGAGGTCGTCGCAGTGAAAGAAACGCTTCCGTCGCCGGTTATACGAGGATCGGCATCTCAAAGATATAAACTCCGAGGTGAAAGGATCTATCGGAGATGATATTCACGTCTCTCCGATCGTCCGCTGCTCCGAGGCCATGTTTTGATATGTTATGCTGCGTATGTTGCGCAAGTGTACGTATGTTTATTTTCCGCCCTCTTAGCAAAGAATGACAGCGTTTCATGATTGTGGTGACTGTCGTCGCTCCTCCCGACGCCTGATACGTCAATCACTGTAGACCATCCTGGTAAGCTCTCACTGGTTCTTTGTCCGAACGAACGCACGACATCATCAAGGTTATACTTCCACGTCCCAGTGATTGTTATAGTCATGAAGACTGCGCAAGTGGAAGGTTTGAAGTTTCATTGTGCCGTGAGCGAGTACTGCTCCTTCTGACGCCGCTAACACAACTCTCCGCGATAACGTACACCCATTCCGTGACCTTGTTCACAGATTTAAGCTATTCCGCTTTCACTACAAAGCACGGTTCACATACCCCACCTACCGTATACGGAAATCCTTGTGATTGATAAACACCACGGGATCTAGGTGCGGGATTGTTGTTGTCGTTGTTGTTTTCCCATCCTGACAACGAGTACAAAGGATCATACCAGTCGCCTAGAGCAGTGGTTCTTGTCTCCTGACACGAGGGGGTTGCTCAGACGATTGTTGTGTTCACAAGTTCCATTATAGAGTACTGTATGTCCCCCCCTCCCTCGTGACTTGCCGGATCAGGATGTCAATTGAGCTGTGCTACCTGTGCACTTATAGCTTCTGTCGCGACGGGGGACACGACATTGTACACTGCCCACCCGCGGACAGGTCTCTGCGTCTCACTCCTCCTCCTCTTCCTCTTCTTCTTTGTCTTACTACCTCACTCTCTCTTGAACGATAGCGATGACCACAACCCACCCAGCTACGACTACTACTACTCTAGCGACCTCTAATAGCATGACAACTCGAGAACGTCGGCGACTTCTCAACTCGACTAGGAAAATAGGCGCGATGCTCGGTGCCAGTCCTGTACTAACGTCGCCGCCACCGTCATCAACATTTCCAATCTCACTCTATCCAACAACATCGAGCACATCATCATTATCATCATCGGCGTCCAGCAGTCGATCTGCAACGCCCGACTCGACAAAAGCGTCAAGACGCCACGCCTCGATATGCGCGTTCCACACCGGTAGTAAACCGCAGTTCGTGTTCACCTCGGCGGAGGGAGGTAGTTCGGTTGTGTCGTTGACGATTCCGGAGAAGGAGGAGATGGGGATGGGGGTGAGGACGTTGGCGAAGAAAGCGTCTATAAAGTTCAAAGGTAGTAAACCCCGACCATCGAACGAACTCCCACGTCCCCTCGTCCTCCGCCTCAACGCCATACCACAACCCACCACAACCCACCCTCCGCACTCCCCCACCACGCTGTCCACCACGTTCAAACCAACCTCGAGGTCGCTCACTCCAATGTTGATGGATACACCCACGCCTACCACTGCTTCTCCTACGACGCCTGTGTTCCCGTCGCCTGGTGAAGTTCGGAGGAAACGTATAGCGAAGCTTAGTCGTACGCTGGGGGAGATTATCCCTCCTTACCTCGTCGTCTCCACGTCGAAACGTCCTTTGAGATTCGAAGAAGACTCTGCTGGGTCCGCTTTATCGCCTACGTCAAGGCTAGACCCCGCGCGACGTTCGAGGAGTATGTCAGTGGACTTCTCCTCTTCCTCCTCTCCCCTCTCCTCTTCCTCATCCTCATCCTCTCAAGCCCCACTCCCCACTCATACCACCAACCCTCTTCCGACTCCGAACACGAGGCGTTCGTCGAGAGTGTGGATAACGGAAAGTCAGACGTGGAGAGGGGAATGGAATCGGAGGGATATTAGGGATGTGCAGAGGCAGTTGCGGTCGCTTAAGGTGCGGTAGGGTGGGATGGGGGTGGGGGTGGGTGTTTTGGTGGGATGCTATTCCGTTCTTGGGGGTGCTATCCCACTCCATTCGAGGATGGTATCCCACTCTATTCCATTCGAGCGAGAGCAGAGTATAGTTCTCGCGTCTACGGATAATTTCCATTTTCATTTTCTCAAGTTCTTCTCGCTTCCGGACAAGCAGTGTATGAGTTAGTATACGTATATTAATCAGTGATCAAGGGACTTTGGCAGTGTAGGAGTTTAACGTTTATACGCGGTATTTTATTACTTAATATTCCATTGGGGGAGGGAGGGGGGTTTCGCAACTTAGTCGTACTAGTATTTGTTGCGTTGAAATCCATCTCTTCTCTCTCAAGGATAAGTTGGACAGTGGTTGTTGAATTCAATAGACGCGGTGAGAAGAGAATCGAACGATGGGAAAGAAGCTTCGACGGAGGTCTGCGTCGTGTACTTTTTTGTTATCACGAGTACATACGGTTTCGAGTGTGCATGCATGTGCATCTACATGATTCCATCTGGCCCACTACGTTCGATTCTCGAAAACACGTCGCGACTCGCAAGCCTTGAACACGATCACATGACCTCACCTCACCTCACCTCTCTCACGCGTTCCAAGCAGCCTACTCCGACCCTTCCACCATACAACTCTAGACTACATCACAGACAACCGCATAGACTCCATGGACAGCTGGTAATTCGTCTTTTTGTAGTTGCAATCAACCACGACCACACCACCAACGTCCTTCTCAGGGAATTCGTCACTGCAAGATTTTATTGTCTCGGCGAGAACAATAACGAGGGCGAAGACCTCTTCTTTGAGTGGGTGGGGTGTAATTGTCTAGGCGGAATCGCGAGGGAAGCGAGCAGGTGAGAAGCCTGGGGTGATGAGAATCATGATGCATGAGAGAGAAGGGAGAAGAGGGGAAGAGAAGGAGAAGGAGAAGGGAAGGAGAGGGAGGGGGAAGAGCGGGCTGGAGTTTAGTTTGGGAGGATAAAATGTGTGCGTGCGCGGGGTTTGGGGTCGGGTCTTGCTATACGTCGAAAGTTGGGTCCCTCTTTTTGTCTGAAGGTGTTTTCTCTACTCCTCTTTCAATCTCGACTCTTGACTCCTTCTCTCGACTCTCGACTCTTCCTACCCTTCACTCTTAATCTCCTCCTCTCCTCCCCTCCTCCCCTCTCCGCTCTATTATCTACACCCAAATCATCGACGAGGCAGTCCAGGACTGCTCCAACGTTCATCATTCGACGCGACTTGCGACCACCACGACTTCTTGACCCCACTATCCCCTACCCCTTCTACGACTCCTTACACCCCACCGCGCACACCATGCCCACCACCAACCCCTCCTCCTCCCTCTCCAAACACGAAAAACCCCGTGGCGTGCGTTCGACGAGGAAGCTTGGTGCGATTTTCGGTACTAGAACGGTATTTGGTACGGGTACGACTAGAGCGGTATTCGGGACGCAGGTCGCCGACTCGGATGTCGACGTTATACGTATCACTCTACCCACTCCTCGTCCTCGTCGTCCTTCTCCTCCTCCTCGTTCTTCGTCTCCTCCTCGTCCTCCGAGTCGACTCCCTCCTCCTTCGCCCCCTCGAACAAAAGCACCACACAGACACGGATCTATTTTCACCGTCTTTCCCGACCTAGACCCCACCCCTCGAGAACACGAAGGCGAAGGCGAAAGCGGGTCGATGTACTCTGGACAAGAAAGCAGGTCGATGTACTCGTCGACGTCGTCGAACTCGTCTTTGACGGTTGTACAGCAGGAACCCGGTGCGGAGTTGCCTACCGACCCTCATCCGAACACAGATTTACCTACCCCGACGTCCTTCTCCTCTTCAAGAGCGAAACGTCGGAAAGGTGTGGTGGAGAGACCGCCGTCGTCGTCGGTGGTAGAGAGACCACCGTCGGTAATGGTGGAGAGACCACAGTTGTTGGTGCTAAAGGCGGACAACACGGACGCTCATGAACCGTGTTCGCCAATGTCGCCTTTTGTCACCACCTCTTCTTTTTCTTCCTACTCTTCCTACTCGTACCCATACTCTACTACTCCCCACCCACCTTCCCCACATATACACACCCCTCCAGAGCCTGAGATCCGGAGACGTCGCATGGCCAAACTGGCGTGGACGTTTGGGGAGGACGTCCCCCCCGAGTATGTCTTTCCTGCTGATAGTGAAGGGATGGTGTGCGAGGAGAGGGCTCGTCTCCCTCCTCGTTCTATTCCTCCTCGTTCTACTCCGCCTGCTCATCTCAACCCTACTCCCGCTCACTCCGCTCGTTCCGCTCCGCGAAAATCCTCTCGAGTGTGGACTACATCCGGAGACGGGGGGTTATGGTTTGGAGAATGGAATAGGAAGGATATCGGTGAGGTGCAGAGTAGATTGCGCGCTTTGCGGGTTAGGTGATGGTCTTTTTGCAGTGGGGTTTGTCGGGTATCGATTATCTCTCGAGAGGTTTTCTATGGCGTGTATATCATAGCTGGGCTTTACTTGCTTTCTTCTTTCTTGGTGTCATTATTTGTATCTATCGATTGTAATACTTGTACTGTTGTATCTATGTGTAGTGTATTCTATTAATCTGCTAATCACTCATGAGTTGATGATAGGCTGGAAGAACCTCATGATCACATACATTTGCTGCGGAATGACCAGCACTATGTACTTCCCGCCATTCACGGTAAAAGGCTGCACTCGTGCAGGTCAGCGCTCCGACGAGGACTGGCGATCTCGAACACTCGGCATCTTTCTTTCCCCGCACGTACCTCGGAGTACTCACCTACATACATAAAACCGGGAAAGAGATACCGCAACAAGACGAGTACTTGCAATCTCAGCCTGTTCTTGGACTTCGCAGATAGCACACGCCCAGTGTCTTCCGTGTATGTACTATGTAGACAGATATTCTATATTTCGTGAGGCCGAGCAGCGTCTCCCAACGACCCATGACTGGTGTTGACTATACAGTAGGAATCCTCGAGTCAGAATTAACCTTACAACGCTTGGCAAGAGCTTTCGGCACCAAGACGCGCTTCATCGCCGCCCTCTGTCAAAGTGCTTGGAAAGCCCACTTTTGACGCTCTCCCTTCCCGAGTACATATATAAAGGCGGTCCTTAACATCGCCACTCGTTCCTTCAACCATACACGACTTGCTCCTTTTTTATTTTTTTAAATCTAGGATTAGCAAAGATGATGTGGGATTTGGGTGGTCAGGCGTACGTACCAGGATCGTCGCCACCACCTCCGCCGCCGTTGCAAGGGTATCCGCAGTAAGCGAGCTTTGTATCCCGCTTTTATTATACGCACCGTACTCATACTCTTCCTGATGATCCAGACCGAGTTCGTACCCAGCATAGTAAGTGTTATTCACAAACACACAAACAACCGCTCATTAATCATTGACCATTGGCATTTCGCAGCCCGCAAATCCCGGAACCAACGCCTTTCGCACCACTAGGCCAACCGTTTCCCACCCCCGACACACCAGGCTACTCGGATAGCTCGTACACATCCACCAGCTCGTATTTGTCTCCACCTCCGGGTGCAGTGCCAAGAGCCGTTTCTGACCCTGGAGCTGCCTATGGAGGGGGAACGCGTGCTGTGTATACGGTGCATTCGAGTCAGAGTGGGAGGGCGATGCACGTCCATGTACAATCGGGGTCGCATCATCATCATCGTAGTGGGGAACATCATCATCACCATCAGAGTGGTCGACCTCATAGGTCGAGTAACGCGCAGCAGCATAGTGAGCTTCCTCTCTCGTGAAAAGTGTAGTTGGAGACTGACGTTGTTTTGCAATCGTAGAGTTGACTCATCAACCTCCTCCTCCTGCTGCTGCTGCTCAGCCACATGGTAAGTCCATATTCGATCTGCTACACAACATCCAAAATCTTGTCTCTACTATACAGCCTCATCGCCCTCCCACCCCCACCAAATCGTATGGGGCTATTCTAAATGCACAGGACGAAAAAAGGCACTATGTGTGAGCACCCGACCATTAAAATACATACCTACGTCGAAGATACTTACTTTTTACCTCCGCATCCCTCGCGGGGAAAGATTGGGATCAACTATACAGGAAGCCAACACGAGTTACATGGGTGCGTCAACGACGCGAAGAATATGCGGAATTTTCTCATTCGTGAGTTCCTCTTCCTCTCTCTCTCCTCCTCTTCCTCTCTCCCCCCTCTTCCCTCTTCCTCTCTTCCCCTCACCCCTCCAAAAACCCGAAAACTCTGAAACCCTGAAAACACTCAAACTCACATACAAACAGACTACTGGGGCTACAAACCAGAAGACATCGTCCTCCTCACAGACGACGCCGCCCTCCCGCGCGCCCGCCCCACGCGCGCGAACGTGCTTGATGCGATGAGGTGGTTGGTGAGGGATGCGAGGGAGCATGATTCGCTTTTTTTTCATTGTGAGTTGTTTGGTTTTTGAGGGTTGAGTTGTTGTTTTGAGTTTAGGGTGGAGGGTGCAGAGTTGAAGGGGATGTGGTGTGGTTCTCGACTGTCGTCGCTTGATGAATACTAACAAACAGCTGGCTTTTTCAAAAGATTCAGGACACGGATCACAAGTCAAGGATCGTGATGGGGACGAAATAGATGGGTATGATGAAGGTCAGTTGGGTCGTCTCTTTCTCTTCCTTTCCATCTCCCTCTCCCTTCTCCTCCTCAGCCTCCTACCCCTCCTCTGACTAACATCGCAACACACAAACTAACACCGATTCCAGTCATCCTCCCTGTGGACTTTGCGCGTGCGGGGTATATCAGCGATGATGTGCGTCTCCTCTCTCTTTTTCCCTCTTCTTCCTTCCCTCTCCCTCCTCCTCTCCTCTCACTCCGTCCATTCAAAAACTAACTAACCACGATATAGCTCATGCATCAGATAATGGTACCCTCCCTCTCCTCCTCCTCCCTCACCTTCACCTCAACTAATTCGCCTTTTTGTTTATGATAGATCCATCCGTTACCAAAGAACTGTCGACTTACCGTACGTCCCTCCCCTCCCTCTTCCTATTTTTCCTTCCTCTCTCTTTCCTTACTAATACTTACACAGGCTCTTTTCGACGTACGTACCCCCTACCCCCACCCCGCGCGAGTCGCTACCTGACGTTTTGTTGGCATAATCAAGTCTTGTCATTCCGGGTCTGCGCTAGGTGAGCGTTTTTACAAAAAAACTGTGAAATTGTGGGTAGAGGCTTATGCGGTTGGTAGATTTGCCGTATCTTGTACGTCGAGTTCGAGTTCGAGTTCGTTCGTTCGTTCACCAAACTCACTCACCCACCCGACACACTCATTCACCCATCCACTCACCCACCCACTCGCTCACCCGTTCGCCCACACGCTCGCTCGCTCGCTCACAATCACATACAGTACAGCACAAACGGCCGCGTCAAAGGCTCCCAAGTGACCGACGCGTTTTATTGGAAACGGGCGACTCCTGCTGATGTCGTGAGTGGGGGTTCTTCTTGTTCTTGTCTTCCTCTTCGTCCTCACCTCCACCTTGTCCTCGTCCTCCTCACATATCTACCGCACCGCTAACCCAACAACACAGATCTCCCTAAGCGGATGTAAAGACAGCCAAACCAGCGCGGATACATACTCTGAAGCGGGGGGTGCTGTTGGTGCTATGAGTCATGTGAGTATTTTTTTTTTGAAAGATGTGTGTTGTGAGGGGAGAGGAGGGGAGGGGAGGGGAGTGTTCCTTTTTAGCCTCGAGTTGGGGACCGTCCCTTTTTGCCTCGAGTGGGGAACCGGCCTCTTTTTTGGCTCGAGTGGAGAGTGTTTTTCTTCGTTCCTCTTCATTCCTCTCGAGAGGAGAGTGTTCCTCTTTCTTCCTCTCGAGAGCGTCTTACTTCCCTTTCGCGGAGAACGTTTCGCCTCGCTCCTCTCGCAGAGAGCATCCCTTCTCCCCGCCTCTCGCGGAGAGCATCCCTTTTCCTCGCCTCTCGCGAAGAGCGTTCTTTTTTCTCCTTCTCGTAGAGAGTATTCCTCTTCTTTTCGAGGGGGGGCGGGGGGCGTTTTTCTTTCTTCCTCGAGAGGAGAGTGTTTCCTGTCTTCCCTCTCGTGGAGATCATCTCCCCTTTCCTTTCCTCTCGTAGAGAAACGCAACTCACAAAAAATCTACGTACGTTACAGGCGTTCATGATGTCCCTAAAGCAAAACCCCAAACAGACGTACCAAGAGCTGCTAAGGTCCGTTAGGTACGTCTTTATATTCGTCTTCCTCCTCGTAGGGTTTTATTCACGGAGAAACAAAATTTGTAGGAAGATTTTGCAGGACAAGTATGACCAGAAACCGCAGTTGAGCACGTCACATCATATCGTACGTCGCTGCTTTTTTTTGGTAGAGTTTGGTTCGCTCATTTGCTCACTTTGATGGTAGGATACGACGTTACAGTTCATCCTGTGATGATCGATGATGCATGATGCATGATGATTTGTGGCTATGGGGTGAATATTTGAATCGCGAATGATAACGACGATGACAACGACGACGACGACGATATTTTTATGTGGACGTTGTATATGTATTGATTTTGTGGTTCGCTATGTTTAACTGTATGTTATGTATTTGGGTATTGTACGATTGACTGATTAGTTAGCGTTGCTTCTTGCTTGCGATGTCGGATGAATGCTTCCGTGACACCTTATAACCTTGTGCCATCTACAGTATAACCTTTGTCCTGTGCATTCCTTGTTCGCCACCTCTTGCTTTGTAAAATACGAACCCATCGGAGTGGTACCGTAGGGATAGTCATGTATAAATGACTCGGTTGACTTTATCCTCACCTAGCACTCTCCTGGCTTCCGATTTCTCTGCAGATGTACGTGCGTGCTCGGAGGTTGACGTTGAGGTCATGATGGTAGTAGCCAACACCGAATCTGGAAAGGCGGCCCTTTTCACACCACCCCACCTCCACCACCATCTCCTCCCCTCTCCCCCATCGTACAACGAGTTTATATCTCAATCGCAGAGTAGGGTTCGCTGGTGTAGACGTGATCAACTTGGATGCAAGATCGACGAGATCAATATTGGGGCACGATCATTCAATATTCATGCATCATAGACAACACAGGTCCGTCGTTGTCTGTTTCTTTTTCATGTTTTTCTAACTAATATAATCATACTTTTACTCGATATTGCATAGATCTACCTACGAAGAGGATAACGTGCGTTTAGCTGAAGGTGTTCGTGGTGGACAGAGGAGGTGCGTACCTATTCCTCTCCACAGCCGGACGTAGCTGATCTCAAAAATTCATGTCGAACCTCTGACGCTTAAAAGTCCCCTACCTTCGATCCTCCCGGGGAAGCGTGCGTGGAGTTATTACGCGTGAGGTGGGTTGGAGCGCTGCTGCAACAGAACCGTCAGCATCTTGGTTCTCGGACGCATGGAGAGTCTGACGAACCAAGTGTGTTCACGGCGTACGTAGATGGTTTATCTTCGCGAGGCACACCATTCACATACGCCGTCAATGTCTGAGTGTTTACAGTGCTGGGGAGATCTGACTTTCTTCACTATAGGTATGAAGGATACCGGCGGCATGTTTTGCCCCACCTACGAATTGGCTCGGTGGTACAATGTTCATGGACATCAGGTCCGTTCGTTATCAATTCGTTTTCATGATTCTCTAAATAACATATTGTACATTTGTTTGAAGGTCACGGCTCTGCCTTACGAAGAGGATCCACAGCGCGTGTTTAGTTGAAGGGATCTCTGACGGCCGAGGGGTAAGGAGGTAGGTACCTATTCTTTTGACAACTGTACGTTGCTGATGCTATTTCGTTTGCGTGTATCGGTGACTCTTAGGAGTCCCCGTCTTCCATTCTTTTGAACCGTTGCGTGATCACGCGCGGCGTGGGACCTCGCGTCGCTACAATAGACACATCAATGTCCTGGTTTGTGGACGCACGGAGAGCTTGACGTACCCAATGTGGACGGCATACACCGCGGTTGTGTGTTCGTGACGTGTGCGAATGGTTTGTCTTGACTAGACACACCATTTACACGCGTCGTCGTCGCCTGATGCTGCAGCATAGTGCTTACAGTGTTGGGAAGACGCGATGGTCCTGCCTTGCGAGGGGTCGGTCGTCGTTCAGTTATCATTTACAGGTCAGCAGTTATGCTATTGTCCGGATCTACACAACGCGTACCGAGTGATGAAGGTAGACTCAATCCTATGCCGAAAGCCTGGGGCACCACCTCGTCCGGTGGCGCGACTGGGCCGTCCTCCTCACCCAAAGTCTCAAAGTCCACCAACAGCTGGTCGAACGTAGGTACCATGGGAAGAATCGGCCCAGTTTCGTATGCTACCGTTTCTTCCTGCGCGTCCTGTGTGCTCACTACACCATCCAAAGATACCGTGAGTTCGCTCGTTTTTATGAACAAAACGACAAGGGACTCACGAGATCTACCGACCCTTCTCGGCTTTCCCCCATTCAAATTGAGAGGCTCCCAATAAACCTCAAGCTCCTCCATGATCCTCGAGTTCACAGGACACATACTATCATCGGCGTCCGCGAGACATAACTCGCCTTGCTCGCGCGTCAACTTGGAACCGTACCTGTTCCCCCTGGCTAATTGTCTACGCCTCACCAAGGCGTTCTGCTCTTCTGAGATATTCGCCTCTGCTAGTAACTCTTCTATGTCCTTCTCTTCCTTTTCCTCCTCATCTGGATCTTTTTCGTCGCTTTCGCTCGCCAGGCAAGAATTTTGGTTATCCTGGCCCAAATCGCCGGTCCACGGTTCCGCTGCATCTGCGACGTACACCTGCTTGTTGAAACGCACTCTTCTGTGCGTCGGGCGAAGGTGTTGTCGATTACCAACGTCCTTGGGGAACATTCGAAATGGGTTGGCTGCGACGCGGTTGAGGCATGTGGCCAAAGGAGCTTGTGGGGGCATGACGTCGAGAAACGAGAGTGTGGTGAGTACCGACGCGTATGTGAGGGTTATAATAAGAGGCGTAGGTGGACTGCGGTAGGAGGGGATGAAGGGAAGGGATGAGGAGAGAGCGTTAGTAACAATCGAAAAACGCACAAAGGTCATTGGAGGTTCAATGTCCGATTGGACTGGTAATTGCCTCTTTGGGGAATTCTCCGAATCGCACAAAGGTATGTTTCTCTCTCTCGTTGCTGTTATTATTCTTGTTGTGCTCATAGCGTGTACTGTCTTATTTTTTTTTTAGATCTCTAGGTCTCTGCATATCTGAAACTTGATTCCTCTGTGTTATGTTTTGTTCTGCCGACAAACCGACTGGATATGCCAACGCTGATATTCGTGGGAGTTGGACTCTGCAGGGCGTAGCAACAGGTTCGTCTTTATCAAATATTTTTCTATAATCCTCTACATAACATATTTTACATTTATTTGAAGCTCGCTGACGTCCCGGCTCTACCTATGGTGAGCATAGCATGCGTTTAGTTGGAGTTATCTCGCGGATGATAGGTAGGGAGGGTAAGTACCTATTCTTTTGACAGCCGAATGTTGCTGATCTTGTTTCTTTGTCCCCCACTTCCAGCTTTCAGGAGTCCCCGTCTTCCATCCTCTGGAAGCGTCGGGTGGTGACGCGCGAGGTGTGGCCACGCACCGCTACAATAGACACATCAACATCCTGATTTGTGGGCCAATGGAAAGCCTGACGTACCTAGTGTGGACGGCAACGCCGCAGGGCTGTATTAACGCCGTATGTCGAGAGTATGTCTCTAACAGACACACCCTTGACATACGTCGGTAACCCCTGGTGCTCCGGTAGAGTGCTTCCAGCATTGAGGAGACGCGACGGTCCTGCCTTGTGGGGAGTCGATCGTCGTTCAGCTATGACACACAGGTTAGTGATAGCGCTATTGCTCAGATCTACACGATGCGTACCGAGTGCTGAAGGCAAACCTAGTCCTATCCCGAAAACCGGAGGCGCTACTTCGTCTGGTGGCGCGATCGGGCCGTCTGACTCGCCTAAAGTCTCAAAGTCCACTAACAGTTGGTCGAAAGTAGGTATCATGGGAAGAATAGGCTTGGTATCGTACACTACCCTTCCTCCCTGCGCGCCCTGTGCGCTCACTGCATATTCAAAGATACCGTGAGTTCGTCCGTTTTATGAATAAAACGACAAGGAACTCACGACATCTATTGACCCTTCTCGGCTTCTCCCCATTCAAATTAAGAGGCTCATAATACACCTCCAGCTCCTCCATGATCCTCGAGTTCACAGGGCACGCGCTGTCGTCAGCGTCCACGAGACACAACTCGCCTTGCTCCTGTGTCAACTTTGAACCGTACCTGTTTCCCCTGGCTAGTTGTCTACGCCTCAATAAGGCGTTCTGCTCTTCCGAGATATTCGCCTCTGCTAGTAACTCTTCTATGCTCTTCTCCTCCTCCTCATCTAGATCTTCATCGTCGTCGTCGCCCTCGCCCTCCAAGCAGCAACTCCGGTTATTCCGGCCTGAATCGTCGATCCACGGTTCAAGCTCAGCGCTCGCTGCTTCAGCGACGTACACCTGCTTGTTGAAACGGACCCTTCTGTGCGTTGGACGACGGTGTTGTTGAGTAGCAACGTCCTTGGAGAACATTCGGAACGGGTTGGCTGCGACGCGGTTGATCCATGTGGCCAAAGGAACTTGAGGGAGCATGACGTCGAGAAATGAGAGTGTATGGTGGGCACCGACGCGTATGGTAGGGTTGTGAAAGGGTTATAACACTCGGCGTAGGTGGAGTGTGGTGGGAGGGGATGAAGGGAGAGCGTAGGAACGATCGAAGAACGCAGCAGAGGTTATTAGAGGTTCAATGTCCGATTGAACTGACAATTGCCCCTTTGGGGAACTTCCTAAATCGCACAAAGGTATGTTTCTCTCTCTCGTTGCTGTTATTATTCTTGTTGTGCTCATGGTGTGTTCTGTCTTTATTGCTAGCCGGATTCTAGAACTCTCGATCACCATGGCTTTGGAACTTGATTCCTCTGGGTTATATCGCTGTACTTTTCGTTCTACCAACAAACCGACTGGACATGCCAATGCTGATGCGCATGGGGGTTGGGACTCTGCAGAGTTAGACAATAGGTTTGTCTTTATCGGATTTTTTTATCTACAATTCTCTACATAACATATCATACATTTATTTGAAGCTCATCACCGTCTCGGCTCTACCTACGAAGAGCATAACATGCGTTTTAGTTGGAAGCATCTCTCACGAACAACGGGCAAGAGGCACGTACTCGCTCTTTTGACAGCCGGACGTCGCTAATTTTAATCCTTCGTCTCTTACCTCTGACTTTTAGGAGTCAGAGTCCTCCATCCTTTGAAGGCGTTGCGTCCGTACGCGCGAGGTAGGGCTCCGCGCTGCTACAATAGACACATCAACATCCTGATTTGTGAAGGCGTACAGAGCCTGACGTACCCAGTGTGGACGGCATACGCCGTGGGGCTGTATCAATGCCGTATGTTAAGGGTTTGTCGGTGCGAGACACACCCTTGGCATACGCCGTTGATGCCTGGTGCTCCGGTGGAGTGTTTTCAGCGCTGGGTAGACGCGACGATCCTACTTTGCGAGGAGTCGGTCGTCGTCCAGCTATGATACACAGGTTAGTGATAGCGCTATTGCACAGGTCTGCATAATGCTTACCAAGCACTGAAGGCAGACCTAGTCCTATACTGAAAACCGGAAGCACTACTTCGTCCGGTGGTGTGGCTGGGCCGTCTGACTCGCCTAAAGCCTCAAAGTCCACCAAAAGCTGGTCGAACGTAGGTATCATGGGAAGAATTGGCCCGGTTTCGTACAATATCGTTTCTTCCTGCGCGTCCTGTGCGCTCACTGCACATTCAAAGATACTGTGAGTTCGCTCGTTTTTATGAAGACGACAAGGGACTCACGACATCTATTGACCCTTCTCGGCTTCCCCCCATTCAAATTAAGAGGCTCACAATACACCTCAAGCTCCTCTGAGATCCTCGAGTTCACAGGACACGCATTGTCGTCGGCGTCCACAAGACACAACTCGCCTTGCTCACGTGTCAACTTGGAACCATATCTGTTCCCCCTGGTTAGTTGTCTACGTCTCACCAGGGTGTTCCGCTCTTCCGAGATATTTGCCTCTGCAAGTAATTCTGCTATATCCCTCTCTTCTTCTTCTTCTTCCTCTTCATCGTCGCCCTCTCCCGCCAAGCAGCAACTTTGGCTACCTTGGCCCAAATCGTCGATCCACGGTCCAAGCTCAACGCTCACTGCTTCGGCGACATACACCTGCTTGTTGAAACGGACTCTTTTGTGCATTGGACGAACGTATTTTTGAGTAGCAACGTTCTTTGAAAACATTTGGAATGGGTTGGCTGCGACGCGGTTGAGCCATGTGGCCAGAGTAGCTTTTGGGGGCATCGCGTCCAGGAATTAGAGTGTATGGTGAGCACCGACGCGTATGGTAGGGTTGTGAAAGGGTTATAACACTCGGCGTGGTGGAGTGTGGTGGGAGGGGATGAAGGGAGAGCGTAGGAACGATCGAAGAACGCAGCAGAGGTCATTAGAGATTCAATGTCCGATTGAACTGGTAATTGCCTCTTTGGGGAATTCCCCAGATTGCACAAAGGTATGTTTCTCTCTCGTTGTTGTTGTATTGATATGTTAGGCTAACTGGCGTGTGCTGTCTTTATTACTAGCCGGATTCTAAAACTCTCGATCTCCGTGGCTTTGGAACTCAGTTTCACTGGGTACCCTTTTCGCTCGACCGACGAGCCAGCTCTGTGGTCACTGGACACTGATACTCGTGGAAATAGGAAGTAACGACAGGTCAGTCTTTATCAAGTATTCCTTCTACATAATATATTTTACATTTATTTGAAGTTCACCAACGTCTTGGCTCTGTCTACGAAGAGCATAGCATGCGTTTTAGTTGGAGGTATCTCGCGGATAATGAGTAGGGAGGGTATGTACCTATTCTTTTGTTCTTTTGACAGCCGGACGTCACTAATTTGTTTCTTTGTCCCCCACTTCCAGCTTTCAGGAGTCCCCGTCTTCCATCCTCTGGAAGCGTTGGGTGGTCACGCGCGAGGTGGGGTCTCGCGCTGCTGTAACAAGCACGTCAACATCCTGATTTGTGGACACATGGAGAGTTTGACATACCCAGTGTAGACGGCATACGCCGGAGTTGTGTGTTTGCGACGTATGGCAAGGTTGTATCTTTTCGAGGTTCACCCTTGGCATACGCCGTTGATGCCTGGTGCTCCGGCAGAGTGTTTTCAATCCTGGGAAGACGTGAGAGTCCTGCTTTGCGAGGGGTCGGTTGTTGTCCAGCTATGATACACGGGTTAGTGATAGCGCTATTGCACAGATCTACATAATGCTTACCAAGTGTTGAAGGAAAACCTAGTCCTATACCAAAAACCGGAAGCACCACTTTGTCCGGTGATGTGGCTGGGCCGTCCTCCTCGTCCAAACCCTCAAAGTCCGCCAACAGCTGGTCGAAGGTAGGCATTATGAGAAGATCCGGCTCGGTTTCGTACACTACCTTGTCCTCATCTTCTTCCTGATCGTCCTGTGCGCTCACTGCACATTCAAAGATACTACGAGTTTGTTCGTTTTATGAACAGATTGACAAGAGGCTTACCACATCTATTGATTCTCGTCGGCTTTCCCCCATTCAAATTAAGAGGCTCACAATACACCTCAAGCTCCTCCAAGATCCTCGAGTTCACAGGACATGCATTGTCGTCAGCGTCCACGAGACACAACTCGCCTTGCTCCTGTGTCATCTTAAAACTGTACCTGTTTCCCCTCGCCAATTGTCTACGCCTCAATAAGGCATTCGACTCTTCTGAGATATTTGCCTCTGCTAGTAACTCTTCTATGCCCTTCCCCTCCTCTTCTTCCTCTTCCTCTTCACCTTCATTGTCGCCCTCGCCCGCCAAACAACAACTTTGGCTATCCTGGCCCAAACCGTCGATCCACGGTTCAAGCTCAACACTCACTGCTTCGGCGACATACACCTGCTTATTGAAACGCACTCTTCTGTCCGTTGGACCAAGGTGTTGTTGAGTGCCAACGCCCAAGTTGGAAATCATTCGGAATGGGTGGAGGTGATGTTGGGTGGCCGCAACGCGGTTGAAGCATGTGGTCAAAGGAGCTTGTGGGGGCATTGCGTCCGGGAATGAGTGTGTGGTGAGTATCGACGCGTTATGGAAGGGTTATGGAAGGGTTATAACACTCGGCGCGGGTGGAGTGTGGTGGGAGGGGATGAAGGGAGGGGATGAAGAGAGGGGATGAAGAGAGGGGATGAAGAGAGAGCGTTAGGAACAAACGAAAAACGCAGCAGAGGTCACTGAAGATTCATTGTCCGATTGAACTGACAATTGCCCCTTTGGGGAATTTCCCAAATCACACAAAGGAGGTTTTCTCCTCTATTGTTGTCTTTTGGGCCCATTGCCATTGTACGCGCCCTACGATGCGTGAATTGTGCCGTGCCATTGTCTGATCATGGTGGCCAAAGGCCCGATGGTTAATGCCTTTTTTAAATTATAAGGCTCATGGGTCACTATGCTAAAACGTCATCATTATAATTTCACAGAACCTTTGTCGGGAAAGAACAGGACACATATAATATATCTACGGTTGTGTCTTCTTCAAATACTCGGAAATAAGGTATACCTTGTAAGTAGTCATGACGCCAAAACACGCTCGTAACACAGAGAGCGCCCTATTCGTGCACAAGCTTACAGCCAGTCGAAATTAGGAGTCGTTCTACAGCGCACGAGTCCAGTTCATGATGCCGAATCTCGAGACCTATTCCGAACGGTAACACCTTCCCGGTATCCGAAGCAGCCCGTAATCAGTACCTTGCGCTATAAGATTTCACTCCACCGCACGGTAAACAAAACGAGGGGTTTTACTAGAATGTACGTATACCGTCATTCATTCTGAGAGTGTATCCCTGCTTGCCATAACATGAGCTAAGATTCGTCTCAGCCTTCCACCTTCACAATCAGAGTCCTGCTGTTTGGCGTGGTCTTCCTGAACCGCTCGTCGCAGCCCAATACCTGGAGAAGTTACGTCCTAAGACAGACACATCAACTTCAAGCTGAACCTCCAAAGGCCCACTACAATTACTCACGCAATTGTTTTCAGACCTCGCAGCACGCATATCACAGATTGCTGTCTGTATGCAGTCTCCCGTACAGGACGATACTGCCCCGCCTCGACTCAACCGAGTGTTCCATAGTTGAAAGGCTGTTCCGTTCTGTTCGAAGACTTCGGTCAGGCGATGCCAGAACGATGCGTTAAGTGCGTCTTCTGGTCCGAGTATGGGATCGACGAGGGGACCGTAAGATTCGCGGGCGGAATAGTACAGCTGCCATGTCGCTAATAAGATAGTTATCATAGGTTAGCATCTGGATGGAGAATAGTGTGTCGAGAACGTACGAGATTCGTGGAAGGTAGGATCGGAAACGTTTGCTGTGTTTACGAATCAGTAGCTTACCCAGTGTTACAGAATTCAACTTTACCCACTAAAATATACTTTCATGTCCATGACTTCAAAGGTATCTGGATCAACGTCGTATAACTTGAACGCAGGATTACCACCTGGGAAGGTTGAGTCACGCCCGTATCACAGATTTTGAGAGGAGCTCACTAGTAGGAGTTAATGCGGGTCCTATGAACTCGATGCTGTCTGCGGTGTCAGCGGTCTGGTTGTTCCAGTCTGAGTACGCAATCTCGAATTCGTCCTAAAACCCCGTCATCAACGGTCGACCAATATATGAGCATCCCCATGACAGACCTTATGACTGTGCCCAAAGAACTGTGCAGCAATCGTGTTCTTGTACCTTTGGACGATTTGATCGTAATAATTAGACTAGAAGCGTCGTCAGAAGGTCCGACAGAAACAGATATCCGGTGCAATGCAATCACACCTGGTCATGAGGAAAATCTGACTTCCCGGACGGGATGTGCCCGATGATCCAAGCACGCTGGCCTGCATCTTCTGCAGCCTGAAGTTGAGAGACTAGGAACGCAAGCAAACCGTTTGGATCTGGACTATATTTCAACGTGAGTCGTGCGATGTGAGGGTGCAGAAACATGAAGATGAAAACGAACACCTGATTGTTTTGATCATACAACCAGAAACTGTACGGGTTCCGAGTCAACAAATTATATCTGGCATTGCTAATAAAAACGTACTTTTGTTTGTACCAATACTGAGTGTTCATTGATATGATGCTAATTTCGTAGATTATAAACCTTTAGCGTATAAGTTCGTGGATGGACAGCTTACCGTAATTGCGTCCCTGGAACGACAGCACCATATGACCCAGAGATATCATGAACCTCTTGAGCGGCCACTCCACCTATCCATTGCTATACGGACGTCATGAGGACATTCGTATCAGTCGGATACCGTTTCCAGTGATTATTCGTATCAGCATACCTCCCACCCCAGACTTTGAACGTCGAAAACGAACTGTGCATCACCGATAGTAGTGACCGTAGTGTTTCGAGGGAAACTGTTGACTGGGGTTGCATCGCTGATAGGCTAGCTCAGAAGCCGTTGTGCGCAGCAGATGATAGTTTTGCTCACTGGTTTCCTGAGAGTATCCAATAAATCAGTTCTGAACGTGATAACGATGGAAAAAACACTTACCTACTGCAGGGTAAACGGTCAACCCGATGGATTCTAACATTTGGGAATTCCATTCTTGTAAGTCAGCCGCGGTATTGCTGAAAGAATAACATGAGGAGAATCGTTACTCCAATCAGGTCGCTCACGTACGATGAATTTACGAGCCAAGTATCCCCTGATATTGACATTCACATCCAACATGAGTACTGTCATCACCATTCAAAGGGGAAAAACACACGTGCCCTCGACAACATCTCCAGTGAAGATAGCAAACGCAGCATCGCTTCCAAATTCTTGAATTGCACTCAACAAACTCTGTGCGAGATCTGGTGGGCTGTCGCATTTATGGTTACCAAATAATTCTGCAGGTTCAGTAATAGGCCCGACGTGATCTGCGTAATTACGGCAACAGATAGGTTTAGTGCAGTTCGAGTCAGAACCCACCTGTAGAATCCGAATCAGTCAAGCCTCCTTGAATACGAACTCGGAGTAGGGCAGACGTACAGTGTAGTTTCTATCGATGTGAACGTCGGAGAGATGTACAACTTTGAATGGTGGACGTCTTGTTGTAGGCGGGGTTGATGTGAGCGCAGGCATGGGTTTGGGGAACGGGACGTTGAACGGTGTGACTGGTGGTTGCTGCACAGAATATGGTCAGCTAGTTATAGCTAGGGCTTGAAGGAACGAACCCAACCTGGCACAAACCCAACGTTGCCTCGCAGAATTTGGTTGCTGTAGTACCAAAAGGTTCGAATTTCCGTAAAGCATGAGCCAGTATAGGCCCTGATCGACTCAGCTCTCCAACACACACATCCGTATCTTCTGCCTAGGTGCCTCTCATGTCATCAAGGGAATATACAATAAGGGGTTTTTTTGCAACTGACCTTTGTCAATTCACAGATATCGGTGAGCACGGTCACGAAGGGATCGTTTCCTAGTTTAGCGAGCACTTGGAGAGCTGGTAAGGCAATGGCGTGGCACGATGCACAGTCTACAGCGTTCTGCAAAGCTGATATGATGTCGTCGATGAGACTTGCATGACAGCTGAGTACGTTGAGTGCAGCGACTAGCAGAATCACGCTCCGGAGTAGAGAGCCCATAGTTCACGGTGGGGGTGGGGGTGGTATAAGCGTACCTGAGTATATATATAAGAGAAAAACTCATCAGTAGTACTCACTGAATTCGTTTACGAAAGCAGCATCTAGAATTCCTACGGGTGTGATTAAACTTCCCGAATAGAATGCAACGTGCGAAAGAAGCACTTCGCTTTGACGACAACTGCATGTTTTTCTATACTTACTCGTACTTCGCGAACACGTACCATTTGCTCAGAGACTGTACATCCCACGTCCATGATCGCATGCACAGAAATCCCGACGGAGGCCGAGGCAACCGCATGCACGTGTGATAAGCATAAGCAAAACAGGTGCGATGTAACGCACTCCGTCTATAGAGTATGAGTGTTTTGAGTTGCACGGTGGGTAGGCTTGCTTTCGGGACTATGTTGGAACTATGGTGAACGTTCAGCGTGAAACGTTATGCGTATCACTTGAATGAACTGAGAAGTGTTCACGATGTCAAGAGGAAATCCCCGGGGAGGGACTTCCATATTGTGGGTACATGAGATTCTACATCTAATAGGCGGTTTAGCGTAGAAAAAGATCAGAATAGACTCTCAATCTCACCTTATTGTACTTCGGCGAGCCGTCTATATTCTCGATGAGTTTGTCATACCAACAGCCTTTTTTTAGAGCGTCCATCGTTCAAGTAAACAGCGTTATTTGCCGTAGAATTAACACAACTATGTGAGACACTCACATTGTGGATCGACTATACCATGGAAAGCTTTCATTTCTAGTTAATCAGCAACAGCGTTCATTGACGACTTCAACAAGGTTGCAGCCTGAAAGGAACGCTAGAGAATTCGTTAGGACACGTTGTAACGCTAGACATAGAAAGATCTAGAACAATAAGAAAGGTAAGCTGATGTAAAGATGAAACTTATCTAGAGACTCCTTTTAACGTAGCTTCCATAAGGTAAATTACCCACCTTGAACGTGAACGGTTGACGTTGAACTGTTGCTGAAAAGTCTGGTTTGACCTCGAAGTTTGAGGTCGTGACAACAGTGATATTGTCACTCTAAGCCTGATTACGCACACTAGAGGAATAAAGCAATCAGTAAAGCCTTTCATAGTTTGTATTGGTCGATAATTTGAACAACATCTGCCCGACCAGAACATGAAAGTGAGGAACGTACGTGACGAAGCCGTGAGAGTTTAAAAAAAGCGCTTGCAAGATGGCCGAAAGGGGCAAGAGGCGGAGCGTAGATTCCATCGGGAGTCACACTTACCGTGACATTTTCCCTAAATGGCTCTCTGTTCTTACTATCGTGACTTCCAGTCGCCGGTGAGCGAGTGTCGACTGTCTACGGATTAAAGCTAAACATCGCAGATAAATTGGAGTGGAATGATTATGAGCCGGCTGTTGGATGAGATATGGCGCAGATCGGTTGGCTTGAACTAAATCATACGCGGGTACTGCTCAGTGGTAGGCTATTGGGTTTAGTAGTGTGTTCGAGTCTGGAAGGTGATCATGGTAAGAGTGGCACAAAAAATATCAGAGAGAACAGTACACCAGCAAATCTCGTAGAAACACGATTCTGCGCGATACCACACCTTCCCAAAAGGGCAGTTGGCCCACCCGTCGGCGCTCAATTCCTTCGATGTCCGATTTTTTTTTCGCGTTTCTCACCTTCTTTCCCCGCCCACCTCCACATCCCGTCCCTCCCTCCCGGTGGTAAAAAGGTCTGGCTGATTCTATCACAAATCTATCTTATCAAGGTCACACTCCACAGACCTTTCCCATTGTTTCTATGACACACAACCTAGCAATGACCCCTTCTAGCCTCGTTATCAGCGCCCGAGCCGGCCAAAGCTCGTCCAACGGCACCACTCGTGCCGCTACCACTCCTTCTTCTTCTTCGCTGCGCAGTATCCTTTCTAGGACCCCTCGCACCCCGAAGGCAACCGGCATACGCGTCCGGTTCAACATAAAAGCATACGTCATCGATGCTCTCGAGGGCGGAGACTGGCGTGCGGGGTCGCCCAAGGTCGATAAACAGCTGGCCAGGGAGATCATGTGGGAGGACCATTTGGTGCTTTATCCGACGATGGAGGATTGGCATGAGGTGAGGAGGTTGGTTGAGACGAGGATGGCGAATGCGACGTCGTGGAAGCTATCCGAAGATGGCGTTATGGAAGAGGAGGAGGAGATGACGGTGTATGTTGAACGTTGTGGGTTGAGATTTGTTGATGGTGGGGAGAGGCAGAGTCCTGTGAGGGAGAACCTTCCGGGGGATATGCAGGTTAGGGAGGAGCAGTTGCGTAGGACGGGGGTGACACTGGCTAGGACCACTTCGGTTTATCTCGACATAAGTGCTAGTATAAAGGGTGAGTCCAATGTCATTCTGAATTAAAATTAAAATATTAAACAGTCGCAACGTCGGTACTCACGAACGCATGGTCACGTAGACTCCTCACGCGCAAGCTTCGTCAGCCTCACTGACAACTTGGAACATATGATGTCCAAGCTCAGCATCAACGACGTCCCATTCGACTTACCCGCTCTCGTACCTACAACCGCAAACGACGACGTTGTCGAAACAACTCTAGGCTCAGCGAATGGGCCGCTGACCCCACCTGACGAAAAAGGCTCTTTCTCCGATGGCATGTATATACCCCGGGAGGCCGCTAGTGCGTTTACGTCCAAGTTATTCTCATCACATCCTAATCGTTCGATAGAGCCTCCACGGAGTCCTCTGGCCCGGCAAAAGTCCGGTAAGGGCAAGGCACGAAAGAACCTCTCTGCCAAGATAACCCCGACGACGGGTAGTACCTCGTACTCGGAATGGCAGATGCCATCTTCTCCTACTGGACTTAGCATCCTAGACGGCTTTTAAGTCTGCCGTCGAGAAGCGTCATGTTTGTCAAGATCTTTAACGGCCTTTATGAGAATTGCACGACCACTAACGAAAGATAAAATTTGAAATTGGGGAAGGAAATATGGGGATGGAAAGGAAAGGAAAGGAACGAACTTGGGTCTTGATTTTGCTTTTGTAACTTTGATGTACCAGTACTTGCTACCAACTTTGAATTGCCGCTTTCGAGTTGTTGCTGTTCGCAGCTTTGTTGTTGCTGTTCACAAAACATTCACCAAAGTCGATGTTAACTTCGACCTCGGGATGATTATACCCTTTCCTATGATGCTGAGATAAATGAGTCTTGGAGTCACTGCCTACGAAGGATATTTATCGTGTCTGTCGTCGTGGAGTCATTTTGAGAGAAAATCGCCTTTAGTGAACTGAAGAGTCACCTCTTATTCTTCTTGATCGCACAAGACGACAGACCTGCTCCCGGGTTTCCTAGAGAGAAATGGGGGGGTGCATGTCCGCACAGTACTCTCAAGTTTCGAAAGTGGCGGCAGTGAATGGTCATAGCATTGATTAGGGTTAAAGCGGAGCCTCTAGCATGCACCCATGAGCTTTAAATCGACAAATCTCCGCCTCCTGAGATCCGGCCGGCTTGCGGGTGTTCAATGACATAACCCTCAGTGTGCCTCCAACGCTTCTCCATGGCACTGCACATAAATAAGAAAATAAAAACATATAACAATTTCCCAGAACCTGCATCTACACCTCATACAGCTGTAAGACCCCTCGTTCGTCCAACCACCTCACAGCGGGATGCACATCAATCTTAGCCATCTTCCCTACTCGTCTCCTATCCACGGCAACCTCGAGGACCTTCAAACACCCAAGTCGTCGACAACTCAGCGCTAGAGCCTCCCAGAGCTGTTCAGGGCAAAACGTCAGATCCAAGACTAGGTGTGTGAGTGATGCAGGGAGCGCTGAGAGGAGACGGAGTATGAGATCGAGTTTTCTGGGGGTGATGTGGTCTTTGTCGTATACGCGAAGCTCGAGTTTGAGGCGTTTGAGGTGATGGGTTACCTCTTGTAAAATGTCGCATAGGCCTAGCAATGCTCTCGAGTCGGCTGATAAAAGAGAGAGAGGGATGAGTGTGTGGGGTAAAGATTACGAACGATCTTCTTACTATCGATATCAACCTGCAAGACCGGATTGTAATGCCCAAACGGCTCCACCTTGAGCGTGAGGTCGGACAACTGATCATGTGGGTTTGAGAACCGCGAGTTAGAGTAGAGAGAGAGCAAGTCCGTGAGGGCGAACGTCCAACTGGGATTATACGCTAGACGAACGCTCAATGTTGTGGGCAGCCTCGCGCAGTTCACGTGACCGATGATATTCCGTACTATGATAGGGTTCGTTGAGTCTGCGTTGAAAGTGTCGATATGGGACGTCACCACGTGGTGTGAATGAGCGAGAGGTAGTTCTTGCCCGATGGTCCCTGAGAACGATACGTCCGACACGTGGACAGAGTGAATGTGAGAGAATAGTTGGAGACAGCAAGAGATGCGCACGAGCGCGGTCGAGTCGAGGGTTGCGTCGTGCACGATGAATTCCGCCAGCATGGGGCGCTGTTCCTTGTCGGAGGGTATCACACCACCCACAACTTCCGCGTCATTACCAACGCGAGCCACCCTGAAGAGCTTCACCTGCTGGAGAGCAGGGAGGGCTGGTAGTAACGTTCGCAGACGATCGACCACGACATCCGCAGGAAACTGAGAGAGCGTCAAAGCCTGGACATGGAGCGCCATGTTACAGAGAGGAGACGCTACAAGCAGATCTACGAAGCTGTCCCATTTTGTAGGCTGGAGAGTAACTTGGGCGAAGACGCGGGGGAGGACTAAGACGTTCCACTTGCGACATACAAGACGACATGTGTGGACGGCAAAGGAGACACGCTTGATTGCCCATCCTCGGCTGAAAGTGCTTAGGTCCCTATGGTAGTTCCAGCAAGACATGCGGATTGCGCTGGCGTAGTCGAATGCTTCGACGTAGCCAAAGATCCGGATGAGGAGCTCGTTTGGGAGGTGGTCTGGCATGAGGTGAAGACGAGACAAGTGTTGAGGCCCGAAAGAGGTGGAGCACCTGAGAGCCTGTTTATTATTTATTTGAGGGGGAGGAAAGCGGATGTCGTGGGTATTTACTGCGTTTGAGCAACCGGACTTTATACACACAGGGCTGAAGAGGATCGTGAGACGATGAGACATGGACTCGAACAACTATGACGCGCACCTCGAGCAACGGTTACCCGACCGATATGTCGCAACAGAGAAAAGTCTTAAGTCTAGGAGGTTTTGCGTGGCATTATATACGCTCCTCGTCTACTTTCTGGTACCAGTAACTAACTCCTTTTGCAAGCAAGTTCATTCTCCGGCGGATGCAAAACCCTGCTAGTAGTGCATTTTGGTTCCGGTGGAGCGCTGCGAGCGCATCAACCCAAGCCCATGGTTAACCGGTTGGGTTTGAGCACTTTAGTACTGAGTACTGGGTGTTTGCTGGTGTGCATCGGTGGTCTACCCAATGGAAACTAAACCATGAATAGTCTCATAGCACAGAGGTCGTCGAGGGAGTAGCGGCGAGCTTACTCAAGACGCCTGCCAGTGCACAAAGAAGGCGATAATCGCGCTATGTCACATGCACGTGATAATCAGTCACGTAGGTTCACGGTGGAACCATACCTTAACGCCAACTAACACTTACCGCCTCCACTGCACTCTCCAACACAGGAAGAAAAAAAAACAATAACATTTTGCTTTATGCAAACAGAAAATAACTACACGGGAATATCGAGAACCATGATTTCAACCAACAAACAAGCTGCTTTACGTGATACTGTATATGATTGCGTTAGAGAGGTGGGAGAGGAGACGAGGGAGGAGAGGAGAGAGGAGGAGGGGGGTGGGGTATTTGCACGAGAAAAACAACGAACAAACAAATATAATGCACAAGACTCAGTAACTCGTATGCATGAGATGGGATGAGATGGGATGGAAAACAAACCAAACTGTCTTTGTTTATAGAACCTTGTCGTCGTCGTCGTTAACATTGAGAAAAATGAGAGAGTGAGAGGGTGAGAGTGATAAGCAAGCCTATAGAATGTAGATTGCACTGTCCTTGGAGGGGGAGCGTTAAGCTTCCACTGTGATGGCAGGGGTCTGGGTCTGGATATGCGGAGGAGGAGACTGAGGAGTGGGAGGAGGGGACGGTATCGACGTTGATTCGGTACTTGCAGAAGGAGGCGAAACCACAGATGAGGGTACCGGGGTTTGAGCCTGCGAGGACGACGACGACAAAGTTGAATCACACGACTGTGTAGGAGGTGTATAGGGTAATGGAGGAGGCGAGGGATCCCGGTCTTCTGGGTCCAATGTCACCATCTCCACGTCCGGAAGAGTGGCATGCGTAGGTTCGTCTTTGACACGTACGACGGACTCTGGGGAAGATGCGGCAGGCTGAGGAGACGAGGTTTCCGGCTGACTCGTTTCCGCCGTAGCAGACGTCTCCGCAGAAGCTTCCTGCTGCTGCTGCTGCTTATACAGATCTGTATCTGCAAAGAACAAACACTCAATAAACGCAAGTCGGAATACAACCCGAAGCTTGAACACGCACCACGATGAGCCTCGAGCATGAGACGCGAAATCGTCGCGTACAACGGATCATGAGGCTCCGGCAACCGCAAATCCAACACATGCTCAGGCTTCAACCACCGACTCCCCGAAAGCTCAACCCACTCCCTCGCCTCGAACCCACCCACACACGAGACAGTGACATTATACGGCCGGGCGTTCAACCCGTCTCCCGTCTTGGGCCGGAACTGCTCGCTGGAATGCCGTTTGAGGGCGTCGAGCCGTGCGTACTTTTTGTGGCACCTCAAACACTCGAACCGACCCTCAAAGTGTTTGTCCATATGACGGCCCCTGTCTTTGGGTGATGGAAACGCCTGTTGGCAGTCGTGGTACAGACATTGGTAGGGTCTCCGAAGGACCTTGCGTGCCCCGGGGGTCCGTCTCTCTTGAAACATGGGCGTACGAGGGATCACGTAGGGGTACTGTTGCGGTACCTCTCTTGGTCTTATTTCCGGGAGTTGTGCTCGGGGAACACCAAGACTCGACTGAGCGTCGGCGGATGGGTTCAGAGCGGCCGCGCTGTTCTCCATCATAGACTGCTCCCTACGCTTGACGTGCATGATGTGCGGGTTGGGGACGAGCCATGCGCGTTGGTACGATGCGTGTGTATGTGGAGGAGGAGCGCGTGCGTATGGGACGAGAGGGGATCCAGCAGACCGGTCTTGTGCGAACACGGTAGACGACGACGACGACGGGCTCAGCTCGCCAAACGGACGGTTGTGGTTCGGGAAGATCTTGTGCGAAACGTGCAGGAACGTTCCTTGAGGTTGGGGATGAGGTGGCAAAGGTTTTAGTTTCGGGAGAGCGGAGAGCGGGACGTCTGTTTCTTCTTCCGACTCGGGCTCCTCCATCTCTGACTCGCCGTCATCGTCGAACACTACGCGGGGAATAGGTGGCTCGATGGTGTCCTTTGCCTGTCCGTCCACGTCGGAATCCAACATGTCCTCCTCTCCATCCGCATCTACATCGACCTCCATGGGCCGGTGGGCGACCTGAGGGTGATGCGGCTGGTCGAACCCATCATCTTCCGACTCGAGGTCAGACTCTGCGTCGTCGTGATAGAGCGCAGGAACAGGTAGGGGGCTTTTGGACTGCTTGGGGAGCGGTGACAAGCGTTTGGGTGATAGCAAAGGGTCTTTGTCTGGTGAGGATATGGCACATGCCTGGGCGTGTTTCTGGAGGCTCACAACCGAGCTAGACGAGAGCGGTGGACGAACGGCGTCGTCCTGACTGGAGTCCATGACCTGGGGTTGCCAGCAGATGCGACCGAGAGACAACTGGAGGGATCAGAAACGTGTAAGTCAATCGATATGTTATATAGTGGCCGCAACGCAGGTGGCCATCAATGCCACGCTCCTCGCAGCAGGCCTTACAGCCATCAGAACAGGGACAATTGACACTCGAGGTGGGAGAGCGACGTCTTGCCGCCGTGTTTGTCTTGTCTGACGATGTCCCGCCACAATGGACGCGAGCCCTTCTGGAGAACGAGAGCAAACGACGAAGACTCACCCGACCGTGAGCCTGAGCACGATGCACGCACTTTGTACGCTGCCCGCCGCCGACGAACTCGTTGACGAGGGCTGAGAGAGGTCAGATGGTCGCAGACGAGAAACAACGTGTTGAAAATCGCTGATTTTGATCTCGGTAAAATGGTGGCCACACTTGTGTAGACGCCCGGCATAGGTCCCTTGTCCTCGCCGGTGTTGGCAAACCCACCAGCACTGCACAGCTCGCGGTCATCGCGCGAAACACGAGGTGGGGACAATGACGGCGACGGCGACGATGGCCACGACAGATGGTGGTGGTAAAGCATTGAGAACGTATTGCGCGAGCGTCAGCTGTATACGACCATCGTGTTTCAAACATCGATGTGCGTAGGTCTATCATCGAAAATCCCAGAATCTCCTTCTTGTGTTCTCAACAAAGTCACGGAACTCTGTTTGCAGTGGTCGTCGATGGGCGATCAATCCCGACCCATGTCCATATCTGGCAGTAGGCGGGTGTAATTAGACGCACAATAATACCCTCTCCTCCACCACCACCACCACCGCCGCCGCCGCCGCCGTACTCGTTGCCTGCGGTCGTCGTTCTCCGACCTTTTTTCCTTCCAAGGATCTTCTTTTTTTCGCAGGCGTCGTCTTCATATCGTACCTTTTAACCTCGTGGTGACCACGAGCCTCACACTCACTTTGTGTTCTTCAACTCTTTCCCTCGTCTCTCACTCCTTCGGAATCTATATGCGCACGTCTAATGCTCCAAACTCAAATGCATTTGTTTCGTCGTCCTCAACACAGCCCGCCACAGACGGCACCGTCCCCCCAGCGCCGGAGGTCCATGTTAACGGAAAGCCCACAACCGCCGACACGCCTCTGCGGCCGATGATTGCCAACCCCCCGCCAGAGGTAGACGCGTCGACGTGGGGAGCCAACTTTTGGGTGACGTTGGCAGATCCTGCGGTGAGCACCACCCTCACATCTTGCCATCCCAACTCGTCCATCGTCACTCAACCATCGCTGTATGCTTAATCGTGATAGACGGGTATTTCGTTCTATGCCTGCCCAGCAACCGGCGAAGTGAGCTGGGACCCACCTGTTGGCAACTTTCTGTAAGCAGCCAGGTGTTCAACACATGTCTGATTGTATCGCTCATCACTTTGTTATTCTGCAAGCCTGCCTCCAAGCCCCGACGGAGAATGGTGGGAGATGATAGACGAGGCCAGTGGGCTGCCGTATTACTATCATACCAAATCCGGTGAGACAGTGTGGGAACGGCCGACAGCGTTTGTCATACCACTCACGGTGCTGCAGGTGAGTCCACAGCGGGCCTATTTGCGTCCATCTTTAACAATTCGTCAGAATACCAGCCTCGCACGCAGACTGTCTCTCACCAAGCGTACCTCAGTCACATCCAAGGGTCCAGGCAACGATAGTCCGCACAGGCTCGGTTATCGACGTTCACGTTCATACCATGAAGAATATGATTCAAAACGTACAAGCACTTCGTCTTCCCTCAGCCCTCAACAGAGCCCCCGCCGCCGAGCCCAGTCCACCTCTAAGCCAAATGCAGCATCTTCACAGCCTGGACCCAGTTCCTCGAAGTCCAAGACACTCAAACGGTCGTCATCGAGCGAAAAGTACAACATCCACAACCAGCAAGGCTCTCCTCTGGCATATGAACGTGGGCACCCACTAGCTCCGATTCCAGGCTCACCGTATGCTACAGACGCCTCCCCGCCTCCTTCACCAGTTATCGAGAAACGCAGCAAGTCAAGAGCCTCTCAGTCGTCTTCAAAACATGACAAGCAGAGAACCCCGCCAAACTCGTCGCCCTCGTCGAAGAACAAGGGTTCTCCGCCAAAACCCGCTCCCCTTGATGGCCTTGAACGATCACGCTCTGCAAAGTCTACAAAGTCGAATGTGGAGTTTGTGCCTTATCGAGCACCACAACCGCAGAGTCTCAATGCTGCGTTAGAGAAGATCGCACAGTCGGGATCCCCAGCGTCTAGTATGTCCTCGCATGAGAAGACGGAAGGGAAAGGGAAAGAGAAGGAGAAGGAAAAGGAGAAACGGCCGTCTGGTACGTTGGACGACTGGGGGGCTCGTTTGTCGCTCTCGTTGGGCAGGGCATCGGGCCAACACGCCCGTCAACGTTTGAGCGTCGACCCAGGTGGTGGTGGCGGAGGATCAGATAGTAGGATGAGGAGCATCACTGCGCCCAGCTCGCCTACGCGCGAAAACAAGGAGAACAAAGCTCAGCAGTCTCCGCTCTCTCAAACACAGAGGGGTCTAAAGCATCAGCCTTCAGGTTCGCCTTCAATCGCCTCTTCGAACGTTTCTACGCCTCGAGTTGTTGGGAAGGAGATCAGTGCACCTGTGTTTGATGTGGAAGCTACGAATAACATGAACCCTGTCAAGTTGCGGAACGCGGGCAAGCCGATTCTTGTACCGACGCCTGGTGGGAATGACCGACCGAGTGATTTGACGAGGAAAAGTGAGAGTGCTCCTTTTGGCGCGGAGGCGTATTTCCCGAGGAAGCGGATGTCGACGTTGAATACTGGGTGAGTACAGCTTGTTCGAGGGGGATAGTATTCACATCATTGATGGCTAAAGTGATCCCCCTATACTCTCTTTGTTTGCTGTCGCAGAGCCTATCCGGCGTTGCCTGACGATCTTGCGTCGGACATACAGCAGTTCTCTGAGTCGCAGTATGTGAGGCAGTATTTCTCTACGCATCGTACAGGATTCATCTTCCGGAGGACTGTACCTGTGGATCAGATGATGAGTTGGCAAAAGGTACGTACTTTGTGTTTTTATTGTTGCTTTTGCGTAAATGGCGAACCAATAAACAACATCTAACCTTTCAGCCGCCGCTCGCTGCGCCCTTACTTCAACTCGGCAAACCCTTGCACAAGGAAGCTATCAAAACGTTCAAGTCGATACAGAAGATCATGGGAGACAAGGACCGCGATCGTCCTGTTAACCATACTTCCTCGACGGCATCCTTGGTGGCTTCCAGTGCTATATTCGAAGAGGAACGAGGGTTGCTCACGGAGGGTCTTGCGCATGGGGAACTCAGAGACGAGGTATATTGTCAGGTTATGAAGCAGTTGACGGGAAACCCGAGCGCGTATGTGATTTCTTTTTCTACGCAACTTTGAAAGTACATGTGTGCGCGAGAGAGAGAGAGCTGATGCAAGTCACGTTACAGCGAGAGCGTGTTCAAAGGGTGGCAGCTGCTCTGCGTGCTATTGGTGACGTTCCCTCCTTCGAAGAATTTCGAGCCTTCGCTGCGTTCGTTCATCAACCAGGCGAAGAATCAGTCTGAAGGGAGGGTGGATATTATGGCCAAGTATTGTTTGCGGCGGTTGGCGTATATCGCTAGAAAAGGACCTCGTGGTAAGCCTCCTACGACTTCGGAGATCGAGGCTGCTTCTGTGAGTATCTAGGTTGTGGAGTTCACTCTCAGCTCGTTCTCATTCTCTTTTTATTAGGACGCAGCGTTTCACCCGTCGATATTCGGAGAATCGCTCGATGCGATTTTTAGACTTCAAGAACGCAATTATCCAGATCAAAGGGTCCCCATCATCCTTCCTTTCCTCTCTGACGGGATCCTCGCGCTGGGGGGTACCAAAGCCGAAGGCATCTTCCGCGTGCCTGGCGACGGCGACCTCGTCTCTGAACTCAAACTCCGCATCGACAAGGGGTACTACACTCTCGACGGATTCGACGACCCCCACGTCCTCGCGTCGCTTCTGAAGCTGTGGCTCCGAGAGCTCGCGGACCCGTTAGTCCCAGACGAGATGTACAACGACTGCATCTCCCGCTCAAACGACCCAGAGGCGTGCGTGTCCATTGTCCGTCGCTTGCCGACTGTCAATCGACGGGTGGTGTTGTTTGTGGTTAGCTTTTTGCAGATCTTTTTGGAGGACAAGGTACAGGTGGCGACGAAGATGACGGCTCCGAATTTGGCGTTGGTGATGGCGCCGAATTTGCTGAGGTGTCATTCAGAATCTATGGCGGTGGTGTTTACGAATGCTCAGTGCGTATCTTTGCGTCTTTCAGATTCCTTTGATTTGTGCTGATGTGGTGTTGGTAGGTATGAGCAAGCGTTCGTGCATAATCTTTTGATGCATCTGCGGTGTGACGTCGTCGATCCAGACTATGTACCCACCCACGGCCGTGGGTCCATCCCGTCCCCCGCACCCCCGATGCCGTTGCGAAAATCGAGGTCTGGCAAGGATAGACACCGCGAGAACTCGTAAAAAACTGTCTTGCGGCTTTCTGGCTTTCTGTTGCATTCTTTCCCCCTGTATCCTTCTTCTTTTTCCGGGACCAAGTTTTGCATGCGGCTTCCAGCAAAAATACGATATTTCCTGTTCCCAGGCAGCTTTATACCTACCATTGATACCTGCTCTTCTCATTCATTACCTACTTTAGTGTACCTGGATGTATCACATAATTCGTTCCCCCTTTTTCCCCCCTTGAGGATAAGTATGTAGTCGACATCGGAAAGTCGGAATCAATCATAATCATGTGTATATCGTTCTTCATGATCACAAGACAAAACATTTTCACTTTCCAGATTACAACTCTCATATGAAGAGCATCGCGCGGGGGCGTATTGAACGCAATCATCTGTACATGTACATGTGGGGGTGCTCAGTCAAGCCCTCAAACACCCCCGCACCCCCTTGATCAGCCCACCACCGAGCTCCTCTTTAGGATCGCTACTGTTGATGATCGCACGGTCGAGCAATACGTCAAAGGGGTACTTTACCTCGCCTTCTCGCCCACACCAGTCAAAGTCGACCAACATCACACCCCCACTAAGGTAGCTTCCCTCATTGGTTTGGTATAGTAGAGGTGGAGCGAGGGATGCATTTCAATCGTTACTGGACAAGTGCTGGTCTCAAAGATGTAGTAGCGACATTTGTGTAAAGTAGGGGCCGACGTGCTGGTGAGTGGAATACTATAATAATATTATTATGTCGTCAGAGTCGGGCACTTGCACTATATTAGGCGTGCGCTCTGGTTTATTATATGCTTACCAGCCTGTAACAATGAGTTGTTTTTGTAATGACCAACCTCTCCTCTTGTAATCACTGGATAGTTGGTACCAAAATGAGTGGGGTTCGAGGACAGTCACCGTCGAGCGAGGTGGTCGTCGACGTCAGAGACAAGGCTTATGGGCGTCTGATTACGACCCCCGCCGTTGGCCACGCCGCTTTCCCGCTTTGTCTTTTCCTTTGACGTCGACGACCCTCAGCAACACAGCGACAAAGAGCGCAATGTCGGCGTCGACTTAAGCAGCTGAGGCCCCTTCCACGGTGCCTCCCCTCTCAAGTCTCAATTCCCACCATGGACTCCCAACTCGACCGACAGCAGACCGAAATCTACGCGCTCAAAAGCATCTACGGTAATGATTTCATCGAGTGCGACCCTCCAACCGTCTGGAAGGTCTGTTTCCGTGTTTTTTGAGGAATAATAATATACACATGCTGACACACGAGCACAGGGTGCACCACGTCTTCCAGAATTCATCATACGCGTCCGACATCCAGACCAAGCACACGCTGATGCCACATTTTTCGATCTTCATGTCAAGTCCGTCCTCCTTGTCTTCATTCATTCACTCATTCATTCGCTCACTTGCTGCCGTAAACCAGACTTCCAAAGACTTATCCAAAGCTCGCGGCGCCGATCTTCACTATTCAACCACCTACCTCCGGCCTCAAGCCCAGCCAACTCACGGAGATAACACAGGCTATACACGAGCACGTGCGTTCATTAAAGGACACCGAGATGGTCTTTGAGGTGAGCTGGCGATATCCGTTCAACGCGACCGTCGCTTACCATCGCCTCTGTAGGCCGTCGACGCTGCCCAAGCATGGCTCAGTGTCAACGTCCACCCGTCCCAAGAGCCCACAGGCTCGCTGGCCGCACAGATGGCCAGACGTGCACACGAGGAAGAAGAGGTGTGTCCCTTACTCCTCGTCTTATTCTCTCCTGCTGATGTTCGCAAAGGCACGCAAAGAGCGAGAACAAGTTATCGCTTCTGAGGCCTATGAACGTCAACGCCAGCGCGAACATGCCATCGAAGAGCAGCTACGCATGAACGCGGAACGTTTGCACCAAGCTCGCAAACGCGCCATGTCGGACGTCACAGAAGTTGCCGCAAATGACATTTTTACTGTCGATGACGAGGACGCTGGCGATGTTACGGTCGATGGACAGAATGGCCAAACTAGTGGAAGGAGGAACTTGATGGAGGCGTTCAGTGAAGAGGTAGAATGGCAAGGTGTGAGGTTTAGAAAGGTCGCTTTGTCTCATCCACAGAAAGGTGCGCGCTACTGTGCTCTTCCCTGTGTATATTCTAACACGCTGACCCAGAGAAACTTGGGACAACATACCAAGCCGAGCCCAATCCGTGTATAAGTTCCTCAAATGCACACACCCCTTCCCTCTCCCTCGAACTCTTCACCATCGCCTTTGAATCGAAATACTACTCTACCGCTCACGCACGCAAGAAGCTCAAGCAACTCGAGACGGATTGTCAGCAGCTCACGAGGCTACGTCACTCGAACCTGCTCGCGGTACTAGCTGTGAAATTAGTCCTGGCAGGTGGAGGTGGGACGTCGAGGCTGTGTATTCTCCACGAGAAGAGGCCCGCGGTAACACTCAAGGACGTGTTAGAAGACTGCGATTTTCTCAAGGAAGTGAGAGCTACGGTGTGTTTCATGTTTTCTCTCTTGTTGTGCAGTACCATACCAACTTTGCTACGGATGATAGGAATACACAATGCAAATCCTCTCCGCCCTCAACGCCGTTCACACCGCGAGCCTCATCCTCCGCGGTATCGACCCGAACTGCATCGGTCTCGTCCCTCAATCGTCAACATGTCCGACCTCCGTCGCTCAGCCTGGACCGTCGAAACGCGTCAAGCTATTCCACGTCGCTTATTACGTCCAGCTCCTCGACATGAATCGCTCGGAGCCGTTTTCGACGAACTCGTTCGTACCGGATTCGCCTACACCTGAGGGATGGTGAGTCTATTCCCTTCCTCCCTCCAACCCTCTTAGATGTAGTACTAACACTAAATTATGACCGCAGGATGCCGAAAGACGCGTTAGACTCGTCGTTGGTGTATACACGGAGTCGCGACATACATGCTGTAGGGATCGTACTTTTGCAGATGCTGATGGGAGTGGACGTCATGGAGAGATACGAGGACGTCAACGACGCGTTACGATGCTGTCAGTATAGTCTTACCGATGTTTCTTTCCGAGAAAAGTGCTGACAAGTGGATGTTAGCGTCGATTTCGTCAAGTATGCAGCAACATATAGTGAACATGGTCGCTCCTGGGAAGAAGGGGTTTTCTGCGGGGTCGTTGCTAGTGAGTCTTGCGGGGATACCGATCGCTGATTCGACGAGGACACCTACGATTCCTATCAACGGTAACGGTATGATATCAACAATTTTCTCTAATCAAGTTGTCATACTAAAAGAGAGATTCATTTGGTATAGGGTACACCCCGAACACGCCTATCCCGAGCAACGTCAGCGGGTCCCCGCCCACGGACTACATGCTCTACCGCCCCGCAACACGTCACGCCAGTCGCTGGAAAGAAGATTGGCAGGAACTCGAATTCGTCGGCAAAGGCGCGTTCGGATCTGTCGTCAAAGCTCGCAACAAACTTGACAAGCGGATCTACGCCGTCAAGAAGATCAAGTTGCGTCCTGGCCAAAGCGAAGACAAGCTCTTCCGCGAGGTGTCGACGCTGAGTCGGCTGAATCATCGGAACATCGTTAGGTATTATACGACGTGGATCGAGTATAGCGATATGGACTCGACGACGTCTTCGGCGGTTGGGTCGTCTGCGGGGACGGGTGACCATTCGGCTGAGACGTATTCGATCGGGAGTAACTCGTTCAACCAGGAGCAGATGCTGGCGATTGATTGGAATAGCGTGCAGAGTCCGTCGAATGGGCACAGTTTCCCGAGTATACATTTTACGACGGGGGAGTCGAGTGATTCGGATAGTGAAAGCGATCCGACGGGGAGTGATACCGCTGGGAGTGGGGAGAGTAGTGGGGGGTTGGGTGGGAGGATGGTACTGAGAGGACGAGGGCGAGGGTATCAGGGCCAGCGTGCGATGGGTCATGGGATGATTGATTTGAGCGCACCGCCAAAGTTGTCCAAGACGTTGTTCATCCAGATGGTATGCTTCCCCCCCCTTACTTCCTGTACTGTGCTCATTGCTGATACGTGTATGATAGGAATATGTTGAACGTCAGACGTTGAAGGAGCTTGTTAATGATGAACAGGGGTTACCGGAAGAAGAGGCGTGGCGACTGTTCCGACAGCTTGTCGATGCGTTGGTTCACATGGCCAGCTTGAACATAGTATGAAGCATATGTACTCTCTCTGTGTCGAAAATGGCGTTGACGTTCTGTTCTTGTAGCTCCATCGAGACATCAAGCTGAACAATATCTTCATTGGTGAGTTTAGCCGACTGGTCTCTGTGATACTGATATTGATGGCCATGGCCTGGGTATCAGACGCACACGGAGATTGCAAAAGTAAGTCAGCCACATCTCTTTGTGGAGATTTATGACAGACTCATTGTATACTGCAGTTGGCGATTTCGGTCTTGCAACTTTCAACCTCGACGTCGTTGAACCTCTGGATGCTCCTCATCCAAACTTCCTCTCTGAGGACCTTACCTTAGGTGCGCAGCGACGTTTGAAACCTCCTCTATTTTGTTCTCACAGCTCTCAAGAGGTCGGCACTACATTGTACATTGCCCCGGAAATCAAGATGTCATCCCATCCTCCCGGGATTAGGTCAGATCAAACAAAGGCGGACATGTACAGTCTCGGGGTAAGTGAATGCTTGTTTCATTGCATGAGAATGATTCCAACTCTCTGTGTAGATTGTCTTTTTTGAGATGAACTACCAGTTCGGGACTGCACAGGAGCGCATTGTTGTGTTGGAGAGGTTGCGGAAGCCAGAGATCATTTTCCCCGATGATTGGGATAAGCAACGGACGAGGCAGAGGCAAAGTATGCGTGTGATTTTCGGACGCTTGGGCATTAAACTGAATACAACACAGTCATTACATGGCTCTTGCAGCACGATCCTGCTGGACGACCAAGCGCGAGGGAGTTGTCGGAAAGTCCTCTGATGCCGCCAAAGGTAGAAGACGAGCACTTTAAGAATACGCTCGCGATGATTGGTATGTCGAGTCTCTGTGTCTATCCCTGTGCTTTAGCTCACATGCGACTATAGTCAAATCCGACTCGCCATACCGGCAGTCTGTGCTAGCTGCTTTGTTCAAGCAAGAGCCTGAACCCGGTCACACTTTCCTTTACGATAGCGGTGAGATTCCGGAGCACGCCACGTTGAATGGGATCGTACACGACCGCATTGTGCAAATATTTCGGATGCACGGCGCAGTTGACATGGAGCCGCCTCTCCTCTTGCCTATCGCTGACAAGGACGATGCTCAGTCCCGGGCAGCTTTCCTGGACCGTAATGGCAAGCCTGTGGCACTTCCTGACAATGCATTTGCTCCTTTTGCGCGCGTGGCTGCCCGTGTTGGGACACGTAGGATCAAGCGATATCACGTCAGCGACGTTTACAAGCCAGAGTAAGTTCAACGTTACGTTGTTTGTGTTGGTTGTTGTCTGACCAGCCTGCTGTGCAGTCCAGTCGCTGGGCATCCCAAGGCATACAAAACAGCTGTATTTGACATCATCACTCAAGACACGGTTTCCGGCCCCTGCGCTTCTGCGGCCGAGTCCATCTCCATCGTCACCGACTGCATGAACAGCTTTGCAAACCTTGACAAGTACGAGATACAGTTATCGCACACGCAGAGTAAGTCGCGTGTTATTGTGATCATGTGAAGGTAGCTTATGGTGCCTGCTGTTTAGTACGGGCTGCTCTGTTCGAACACCTCTCGTTGCCGTCGTACACGGAGGTGCTCAAGATCTTGCAGACAAACGCGTCGACGTCGCAAAGACGTCAACTTTTGCTTGATAAAGCGCTCAGTCGTAATGCGGTGGATCTCTTGGAAGCCTTGTTCGAAGGGGGTGAGTTGCATGCTCGATCAGTTTGCAAGCAGATCTTCATGTTTTAATGTCTCAGGTACGGATATCGACGCAGTTTGTGCACGTCTCGAGAAGATATCGCCTTCTTTCCTTAGTGCGATTCGTGAGCCGTTACGGGATATCCGAGCGACCATCCAGTTCGCGGTTGCCATTGGTGTCCAGCGGCCCATCGTGTTCAAACCGCTCTTCATGCTGCATAACAAGCAGGTAATGTTTGATGGGATCCGTTTCGAAGTTGTCAAGGGTCAATCTACCAATTTGAAGCGATGGGATGTTCTTGCAGTGGGTGGACGGTAAGTTTTTTGATTCCTTTCCTACGTTTGAGGGGTATTTTTCTGTGACTCATGTGTGTGATAGCTATGAGCAGTACATCAATTCTTTCTCACCAGTGAAGTCGAGGTCGGATGGAATCGCCGCTGTTGGTATCCAGATCTCCTTGGAGAAGATTGCTGCGGCGTTAGCCTCATTCCAGAGTTCGTCGATGAAAGACTCGATGAAGACTGGTCGCTCCTATGGATATTGGAGTCCTCGTCGATGCGATGTTTACGTTGCGGCTCACCCATCGGATCTGGATGGTACACTCCTCGAACGACTAGAAGTGTCGGCGTTCCTATGGAGGAATGGAATCAGTGCAGACATGATGTACGAGTTTGGTGGGGCCGAGGGTGAGAATGTTGTCGATCAGTGCACGCGGGAGGGTATACTGTATGTTCACTCTTTATTTGTCTGGCTGTTGTCGTCGACTAATGTTCCATTAGGTTCATTGTGTATCCTCGTGCCCGACTTTATCGTCGAGATCAGCCTGCTTTCAAAGTCAAGAGTGTCCTGAAGAGCACCGAGTATGCGGGTAAATGTTTATTCAAGTGTGTAGTGGCATGTTTACTGACTGTGTCTCAGTGTCTCGCCACGAACTTGTCCCATTTCTGGCGCAACAAATAGCTGAGCAGAAACGGATTGACGCTTCAATCTCCGGTGCGCCTTGGGTAGCGGAATCGTCGCAGAGCACTACTCTTGCCAAGGAGAACAGCGATTCGAATGTACAGCTTGTGTTACCGCAGGAGACTAAGAAGCAAAGACGACAGACAAAGCAGATTCTTTTGGACAGAGGTGCGTTCATCTCACTATTTCCGTGCGAATGATTTGCTGAACTAGGATTACAGCGGTCGAGTTCCAGGACACACTGAAGAATGCTGTAACCCAATCCGGCATCCCTATCGTAGCGGTAGACGTCCCTATTCCCATATTCGAAGAGATGTCGAAGAATACCAGCTGGATCAACGACGAAAACGCACTGAAACCCTTGCTCACGTCCATGTCTGCCCAACAGTCGATATACGTCACTCAAGTCCGTGACGCTGTGCTCAAGAAGAAGGGCGACGACTGCAAATTCGTAATTCTATTCGCTGTGAAGGAGGAGCGGGCCTCCCTGCTCACGTTCTAATGCTATAAACTATATACTGGCTCTCGGACATTTAAGTAAATCTCAAACGACGATCATGACGGGTTTCAACACACAAATACCATTCTTGCATACTACTTACCCCATCTCGCATTCTATCAAGAAACATCTTCAATGTATTTATAATCAATGTCCCCGTAATGCAAAAGTTATTCTGCTTGTTTTCTGGACAGCTCTTAGATGCTCAAGTAACGCGCGCTCTTTGCCACCGTCTCTTGGACGCGAACCAACTTGAGCGAAATTATCGGTAACCTTCCTTTGATACATTTTCTTCGTGAATTCGGACATGATGCACTGATGTAATCCGAAAGGACTGTTAGTGCCTTCATCACGATCGTCATCGTCTTCAAACGACATAAGAGTCATCATGATTGTTCAACGCGTTACTGGCGAAATCACTTACGAACGATTCTACCAGGACTTCTTACTCCCCAACCGTCCCGTCATTCTTGGCTCTGAACTCGTCAAGTCGTGGCCTGCATTCCATCTATGGACGACTCCTCCCTCTCTCAGTGAAGGTTCTGACGTGAACCGCTCACTGGAATACACCGCGACTATCAATTGGACGTACTTGGCTGAGAGCTACGGTACACAGGAGGTGTCGGTCGCGGATTGCAGCTCGTGCGACTCGTTTGGAAACCTCGAATGCGAGTCGAGTACGTTTGGACGTGTCGTGGGGATGTGGGAACGAGGACAAGGTCAGAGTTTGTATGTCAAGGACTGGCATCTCGCTCGAGCGGTGGTGGCCCTAGCCCGGGGAACAGGCTCGAATTCGAAACCTCCCACCGACGCTGGAGAGTTCTATTCCGTTCCGGATATCTTCAAAGACGACTGGATGAACGATTATTATGGTGCACGTACGAACGACGACTTTCGGTTTGTGTATGTAGGTGCGGCGGGGACGTATACCCCTCTCCATCGGGACGTGTATTGTTCGTACTCGTGGTCGACGAACGTATGTGGACGGAAACGATGGTGGCTCTTCCCTCCTGAGCAAACGTCGTTTTTGTTCATGAGGGAGAGGAACGTTGTGGTTCATGATGTACGGGATGTGGACGAGAGACAGTTTCCCGAGTTTGGGAAGGCTAGGCCGGTTGTTGTTGACCAGGAAGCGGGGGAGACTATCTTTGTGTACGTTTGTGCAGTTAATCATCGTTTTGTCGCTGATCGTATGTGTGTTGAATTCTCTTGTATGTATAGGCCGAGCGGGTGGTATCATCAGGTGAGGACTGCGTAAACTATACTCAGGGACGTCGGCGACTGAGTACTGAGTCTTCATCATCCTACTCCCGAGGTGGAGAACTTGACAGAATGCATCTCAATAAACCACAACTGGTGCAACTCCGTCAACCTTCCCATGCTGTACGCCTCAATGTGCGACAAGGTCGTCGAGGTTGAAAGAGCACTGGACGACGTGCGAGAGATGATGATGATGATGGCGTCGTCGTCGTCGAAAGGGCCTGGGAGCACAGATGGTCCGGGCTCGTGGCAGCAAGAGTTCACCAAGGTTGTACAAGACGTTGTGAAGCAAGACGCTGGATGGAAGTATGTACTTTTCTTTTCCCCCCGTGGGCTCAAGCTCTCGTCTCTAACTTTCATTCAAACCAGTTGGTTGACGTTTTGGCGCATGGTACGTCATGTGTTGCAAGGTATCGTGAACGACACAACGTCCACGGTAGATGGAATCCAAGTGCGTGTTATTCGTATACACCTCATCATCAAACTTCTCCTCACAACCCGTCTGCCCCAGGCAAACGGCAAGCGTCCCGACGCACCAAGCAACCTACGCCCGACAAACTCGTTCATACATGAAAAAGTACGGGGTTGTTATCGAGACTTTGTCTCTCGGGATCGTATGGAGTGTACAGGGGAGGTTCTACTAGTTGTTGAAGATGTATCGAAGCTTCTTAATACTATCGGTGCTCTTTCTTGATTACTACGCATCCGCGGCGAATATCCGTCTTAACTGTGCCGAGTCGAGAAGGCTCAAGTCGGCTCTTAAAGGGGGTCTTCGCAGAGTCACTTGGTAAGCTTTCCCACCGGTAAACTGTATGGAAAGTATACTCGCTAGTGCACGGCGGACGTACTGGGCGGACGTGGTTTTCGCGCACACATTCGACAATTAAAAATAATACTATTTCTACTACGGGCGTGTAAATACAAGCACTGTTCCGTACCTCTAAGCAAAACTCTCCGCCCAAGAAAAGAAAAGAAACGTCGGCAAGCCTCTACGTACTCTATATAGCAGCAACGAGACGGGATTTCACTGAATTTTCGGCGACGGGGGCGCAAACGCGGGAGACGGTGCGAGCGACCCTTCGATGGGAGGTTCGCTAGGATCGGGTAGGGGTCGTCCGAGACGAGCGTGCAAACGTTGTGAGTTCAGCATCTTGGCGTAACGGGGTTGTATGAACAATGCCCTATCGCAAAAGTTAGATTTTCTTTGCTTCAAAAGATGAGTGAGATGGGCGTACTGAGCCTCTACGAGTATATTTCCTTCGATGTCCTCTATCCTGCCTGACACGCGCACTTTACGGCCTTCTTGTTCGTCGACGAATGTTTTTATGACGACGAACTGTTGAAAGAAGAATGAATGTTAGACGGGCGGAAAGGGATGTGTGAGGGGTTGCGTACCTGATTTGCACGAGTTGGGGCTTTGTAGGTGAGGTTGAGGGTAGCTGTCACACCGACCTTATCTGGTAGGTTAAGGAGGGCCTGAGACAATAAAATCAGCCGGGTGCACAAAGGCTTAGCAAAATATAAACTGTGGACTTACCGTCCTGCCCAAACTCTCGTCTAAAAGCGTCGCCAGCATCCCGCCATGTACGATCCCCTCATGTCCACAAAGCGCCGTTCCCAAATGCATGATCACCACACTCTGCTTCTCGTCCTTTCTCGCTCTCACAAGCGGAGGCAGCGCCAACTTTCCCGGACCTCTCAACGAACCCGCCGTCAAGCTGTTCACCAGCTCCTCCTTTGGGACGTCGATGTACGGCCTCGTCTCATACCACTCGATTGCATCATCGCTCGTCCTCATCTCATGCAGCACAGAAAGCGACTGCAATTCAGATTCGAGCTCTTCGACGTAGGCGATGGCGTGTGGGTGTTCTGGGTCCGGAGGCGGAGGTGCGATTCGGGGAGAGACGTATGTGACGAGTGTGGGAGGGTAGAATGAACCGATACCATATGCTGCGAGACCGATGGAGCCTACGAGTGCGAGTTGACGAGCGAGTTTGAGGGCGGATGGTCCTCCTGCGTCGGTACTACCAGCAGGCCCAGAGCTCGTTGACGCGAGACGATGGCTGGTTGACGTGAGGCGACGGCTGGTCGTTGTTCTTGATGTATGGCTAGTCGACGCGACGGTGCGGCTGGTTGTCGTTGCTTGTCTTCGGAACGTTGAGGAGAGCATGGGGCTGGTGGTGGTGGTGGTGGAGGTTAGAGGTTAGTATCATCGAAGAGAAATATGTCCGGGGAGGAAGTGGACCGATATAGCCGGTAACGTCGTGCCGGGTTCCCGGTGCCACTTTTGGACAATTGAGGCTTTGTGGCGTCATCAGCCGTGATTTCGATGGTCTGAATTTCGACCGAGAGTCATGTGACCATGTTTATATGTATGTGGCTCCTTTTCGCGTGCACATCTCTTCCAACGAGGTGGCGAACTTGGTGGTAACGCGCGCGACGTAGTTCACCCCCGAACTCTCGCTGCTGCGACCCCAAGTCCCTTTGCCATCTATACCCCAATCAAGTACACTCATACCGTTCAGGAACTCGCATTGGGGTGCTGCTGTGGACAAGTGTTGTGGTAAAACTCCGTTCTAGCCAGAGCTCACCAAGGCCAACACCACGAGAGATGTTTCAGCCATGCCTACCGCTGATGGCACGTATGCATCTTCTGAATTTATTGTTACCAACGGAGTTTTCCCCTTTCGACGTGATATTTCAGAGCCTTTCTTTGTATGGAAAGGTACCTTTAGACAACCTAGTGAGGCCAAATGGTCTGCAACATCGCTCTGAGGTCTAACTACCCACCCGAGATGTACGATGCTGAGTTGAAGTACCCAGACCAGCCTAAGACTACGTTGGCGGCGCTGGAGAAGGAGGTAGGATTATACTGCGGTCAGCTGAAGCCATTGCAAGGTAAAATAGCACAAGTACAAGCTTGATGTCGTGCGTTCGTTCAGACAAAGAACCAGCGGGAGCTTACCAGGATGGTCTACGGGTTGCAATGTGGTTGGTGTATGTGGTTGGTGTATGATATATCAGGCGTAGGGAGGGACGACGGCAGTGGTGGAACACTGTCATTCTCATATGAGAGGGCGGAAAACAAACATACGCACACTTGGGAAACATGTCCTCGGAGCAGTGGATGATCGGAGAGACGTAAATATCATCTCCGAGTAATCTTTGTACTTCGGAGTCTATATTTTTAAAGTGCCGATTTTCGTATAACCGGCAGTTAACGGAAGTGTTTCTTTCACTGCGACGACCTCCCAGCAATGCTACTTTACTTGACGTTCCAATCCTACGCAAGAGCCCCATTAGCGATGCACGACTCGGTACAGGTAATTTCATCAACAGCAAACACACTGACTGCAGGTGCCGGAAATCTCGTCAAAGCGTCACTGTATCGACCACATTTCTCGCCTGTTGGCGGGTGTATCGTACTGTCGCTCTCGACAGTACCAACCATCCTTTCGTCCCTTTGACAGCCACAATCCGCCATGGCATCCATAAAGCTGTCCTTTCACTATATCATCGCTACGATCACGGCAGTGTTTCTTCTCGCATCGTACACTACAACTATCAGCTTCTCATCGTTCGCAGGGATGGTGGGTTATCCACTAATTTCTAGTTTAATGTACTTACCGTTCATAGTACAAGCCAGCATCGAGGTTTACGAGGACTTCTGCGAGCCGATCGTCGTTCCGCATTCTCAACACACCCTCACAGCACTCAGACTGCTGATGGAACTCTCCCGCTGAACGCGCGTATATGCACAGAGGTGCGTCTCTCATTAGTCTACATCCACGTTCTAAATCGACTGACTGATAAGACTACTCTACCACACTCACCCCTAGTCTCGTTCCCAGACGTCTAGCTCAAGGTCGGTCGCGGTGCTCCCGGAAGGCAGTCGCTAATGCTCCTGCCTTAATTAGTAAATTTTCGAGCGGGGGAGAGAATCGCTGGATTGGGAGGGAGCAGTGAAAAACGGGATCATCAGGTGGAGCTATAGTCTCGGAACCAGCCGTCCAGCTCCTTCCGTATAAAGAAGGAGGCAGCGACAACGGAAGAGAGCTGGACGTCTGGTGTATTTGGACGGGCGCTCGTAGGTTATGGCCGG
>MU274966.1:0-13373 GCA_022160335.1 Irpex rosettiformis
TGACAAAGTCCCTGGTCGTTCGATATATATACCAGGCAAATGCGGCGCTGATGAGTCAACTTGACGAAAGCGTGCCGACTGTAAGTTTACAGTGGTATCTTCGCCTTTGTTTTTGCCTCAAACGTCGCAACACTCGCTTCGCTCGTGTTGCTCCTCCTCCTAACCTAACCTAACCTCTTGGGTAGGTTCATCGCCGTCGCAATATTACCCATCCACTTATTCAGCCACATCAAGTTCCCTACATGGCCATGGAGAGCTCGATTCTGGTGGATCCATACCCACATATGTCTTTACATGGCACTACACATCCACGATCCCGACAACGCCTCCGCCGCCATCGCCACACTCGTCAAACACATCAAGTCCAAGCTCAAACGCCCCCTCGTAGTATACGGCGTCGTCTCTGATTTTTACCACTGCATCATCATGCGCGTGAGTAACAAAAAGGGGGCGTACGTTGTCTCCCGTACCGCCACCCTCGACTTCATACCTACCCTCTACGCCAAAAACCCTTCTACCCCCGGTATCACCACTCTCGTCCGTCTCGGGAACATCAACGTCCCAGACGACACCTGGTTCTTCTACACTGGACTTCGCAGGATGTGGTGGTCCAATCCAGGTGGTCACATCCACGACCAACCTCCACCGTCTTCCTCCTTATTCCTCACCGTCGCCTCCACCAAAAGAATCTCCACGATCTCCGACCTTCCACTCGAACTCATCACCGAAATCGGGACATACCTCTCAACATGCCTAGACCTCAACGCCCTCGCTGTCCTCTGCAAACATACCATATCCGCATGCGTGCCCCTCCTTCGATTTCCGCAGCTCGTCAACACGAACCCTCTCGCGCCGAACGAACATGGGTATATTCTCACGTCGGTGGCAAGTGGTCGTGGTCGCGGTAGGGATAGCCACCGGGATAGGATGTTCTCTGGGGAGTTTATAGCTGACTTCAACGAGCGGAAGGTGGTAGTAATAGTAGGTGTGGAGAGTGTGTTCAAGGAGCAGCGGTTTGATGATGTAGACGAGAATTGGGACGAGGATGACGATGACGACTCCGGTGAAAGTTCTATCGAGGACTCTGAAAGTTCCATTGAGGGCTCTTCAGAGGACTCTAGCCTCCTCATGGACGTCGACGACGACGAACCAACTCAACTAATCAAACGTGCTATCCCAGGGTCGTTTTACCTCCGTGGGTAGCATACTTACCCGAGAAGGAGGCGACGACGACTACTAAGATGGTGTTCAAGTAGGAGTTTGAGTCGAAGGGTTCAATATTATGTATGGAGTTGATATCAATTCTGCCGAGGTTGTACGTACCTACATACAGCGATATACTAGTATGCGATCGAGTACCTGAAATGTTCGTTGATATCTCTAGTCAGTCATAATACTCACGTTGACAAAACGGTGAGGCTGCCAATTGCTGTTAAGGTGTGCGTTCAAACGCTAAAACGCTACATAAAGCATTATACGCTATAGCTACGTATACACGATTTTTTTACTAACATACACTTTGCGTTATACAGACAATAATGTACTAGTTTAAGCTCCTTCCCTTTCCCTTCCATTCCCCTTCTCTCCCTCACTCCAAACGACCATCCTCCCCCCCACACACACACACACCCTCCGAGTCCCCTCCCTCCTACCTTCAGACACTTCACACCATCACAACACATACCCCTCCCACCCCCCTCTCCCCCTCTTCCAAACCAAAACCCCCAACCCCACCCCCAACCCCGCACACACCCCCACTCCCACCTGAAACTCATCCAACACCCACCCCGCCACCCTCCACCCCGGCGTGTGACTCCACGAGCCTAGTAACCACATAGTGAGTATCCCGCCTAGGTTGGTGGAGATGGTGAGGAGGGCTATGGAGGTCGCTTGGGGTGTGTGTGATGTAGTGGAGGAGATGAATGAGGATGGGGTGGTGGGGGAAGAGGGAGGGAAGCGAGAGTTATTGGAGATCCAAGCTGCTAATAGCGGAGCAGTGCCGTACGTCGATGGCATAATAAAGAACAGAGAAGCGTAGCGTACGTGTGGATGGCGTGAACCTATCATAAAGTATCGTTAGTTCAAGTTTCGGCGAAACGATGAAAACTAGGCGAAGTAAGCATCAAAATATCGAGGTGAAAGCTCGAGGGAAAACGTGAAAATGTGCTTACCTCCAGCAATAAACATTCCAAACCCCACCACGCCCACCACAGTGAACACAATAATCGTCAATCCCCGGCTCGCGTACTTGTCAGAGAGGTACGACGACACGAGCGATACTGTTCAAACGCGCCAAACTATGCTGATCAGTAAAACAAATTGCAGATCATACGCTGTGACTCGGACTAGCAAAGAGGGAGAAAGGGAGAAAGGGAGAAAGGGAGAAAGGGAGAAAGGGAGAGGAAGAGTACCCACACCGACAAAAGCGACCACAAACGGCGGGATGCTGTATATCGTGAACATCCCTTCCTGTTGTATTCAGTCAGCATGACGCGGTTACGTTAAGTATCTAAGATAAAAATTGAAGAAGGTCAGAGTGTGTAACATACGAGGATGAATATCCATGCCCATCCGGGTTCGCCGCCAATGCCGTCCATATGTGAGATGGCAGAAGCTAGGAGGCCAGAGAACGCTCCTGACAAGGTTGTTGAGACGAAGAAGATCAATACCCTGATAGAGGGTTATAAGTTTTATAGGAAACTAGCAAGTGATGAAAGATACTTACCGGAGCTGCAGTTTATCCTTTGGATAAAACATTGCTGGATAAATCGTGATGCCAGGTAACAAGCCTCCTACGCATCAAAGTTTAGATTTAATATGAGCGGTGAGAAACATCCAGGGATACCTTCAAATAACCTAAGAAGTACACGACAAGCGAGTAACCCCCCCCTCCCGTAGCCGGTTACGACGCCCTGCATGGTCGTCGCAATGCTTCAGAGAACTGTCATAGAGGGCAAGAGGACATTGGGCCCTATGCGTTGGAGCCAGAGGTTGGAAGGGAGCTCGGAGAGGATGTATGGGATGAGTGTCAACAGTAGGCTATACTACATGGTAACGTCAGCTATATGAGACTAGGTACAGGGCTTCAGTCAATTCTTTGTCCGAACGAACGCACTGGCACGACATTATCAAGCTTATACTTCCACTTCCCCCAGTGATTGTTATAGTCATGAAGACTGCGCAAGTGGAAGGTTTGAAATTTGAATGTGCCATGAGCGAGTACTACTGCATCCTCATTGAATTCCACTATAGACCCTACACATACATGTACCCTTAATGCTCCCTGCCCCCAAAATCTCCACCTCCCCTCCCCATTTACTCCTCATATCTCGGCGGCGCCTCCCCCTCAACTCCATGCCCCTCCAAAGAACTCGAATTTAAAGGCTCAGACAGAATAACCCTAATGAGACGTTCGACGAGCCTAGGGAACGACGCGGCATCCACTATGAGCTGTCTATTCCCTACCGGCATATATCCCGCTTCTCTGTTTGAGGTACTAGGGGGAGGAGCAGTGTTGTCTGAGGTAAGGAGAGGTGGTGCGGTGCTGTCCAAGATAGGGGGAGGAAAAGTTGGCGTAGTGATGCTGGCGGTGAGGTTCAGCGTGGTGTGGCGAGGAACTTCATGGGTGTTGGGAGTCCTCTGAGAGCCTGAGGTAAGCTGTCTCTCCCGGAAAACCTTTGACGTGAATGTTTGGTGTAGACGGCGTGCTGACCCAGTATGATTTTCTCGCGTGCACGGTGTTTCAAGGTCGTTATTGTGGAAGTACGGTCGAGGAGTAGTCTCCGATGTCAGTGAGTCGTCCATTCGTCGATGTCTCTTCCTCTGTAGATGGAGAAGGATAGCAAGGAGGGCAAGAAAAATAGAGAGTGTTCCTGCTACGATCCCGCCTATGACACCAGATGAGATACTATGGGAAGTATGGGGTTGGATTGTGGGATTGACGTTTGTGAGGAACTCGGGTTAGACGAGCCGATGGATGAGGTACTAGTAATGATTATTAGTTACTCAAATCCTATGTTTTAATACATCAACTTGAATGGCTTACCTCAACGGAGCAGCAGCAGCAGCAGACTCCACCACAGACGAATTAGGATAACCCGTAAGCCCCACTGCAGATACGAGAACGTCGATAGCAGCAAGCTGACCCCAAGGAAGCAGTGACGACGGTGGTGGGCCTTCCCATCGTGGTGAATACTGGTTTGTCTCTGGTATCGATGCTAGGTCTAATAATGCGTTTAACTAGCCAAAAAGAAGGAAGTTAGGAAGTAACAGACAGGGGAAAGAAAGGTCGATGCGATTGTCATACCTGCACAGTGATAAAACTACTTATGAAGTTCGCTTGGTCCGTGCTATTCTGTGTTCGTATGTACGCCTGTAAAAGCCCTCGGACGAGGATCGCTACATGACGAAAGGTCCATTTGTTAATATCAATGATACCAGTATATCTGTCGAGATGAACGCACCTTTCAACGCGATACTAAAGAAATTATTGCTAGCCCCGTTTGCGCTCGTAAGGCCTATAACAAAGTAAGCGAGTAAGCTCAAATCAGCCTTGTACTGCTAATCCAAGGGAAATGAGGGGCGATGAACATACCTTCAATGATAACCCCATCGGACGAGTTCGTCCAATACGGAAACGGCACAGCTGTCGAAACCAGCTTCGCTAGGCTTATTGACGTGATCAGCACAGCAAGGATATTCCCAGTTAGAAGGTGATCATGCACGCACAACGATGCATACTCCTCGGTAGTATTCCTCGGAACGACGTCAACGAGGATGCTCAATCCTTCAATCGTAAACCCAGAGTTGTACGTCACGAGCTCGGTAGACGTGTTACACGTTTCGAGGTCGATTTCGTCTAGGATGATGGTACCATTGTAAAGATGGTTGGAGATGAAGGCAGCTGAGAGGGACGCGGCAGAGAGGTATTGGGAGGTTGATGTTTGCTCGTATAGATGTGCTGAGAGGCTATGTGGAGATGAAGTGGAGTTTGTCGGGGAGAAACAGGGGAGACGGGAAGACAGACTTACGACATGAACTCTCTTTGATGGTTAGAAGAGTTTTAGTGCGGATCTAGTTTTTTGAGGATGAGGGTGGAGGAACGTACGCGGTCGTCGCTCCGTTGACTGACAAGTCATTTGGCTTGTTAGCCACCTATGTGATAGCATACTCGGACGTCACACGAAGCTTCACTGAGAAGAAAGACAAAGTAGCTTACGGAAAACACTGCTCCAGCAGTTGAAACTTGCCATTCGTCGCCGTCAAGTTGTTACGATAAATAAAATACCCACTCACCTCCATTACATGCCGCCGAGATATCCACATTCCCAGACGGACGTGTACCCATCGTATCGGCTATAACGAGATACGCAGACACTAGAGTCCACATCGATTGAGCACGTTCAAGCGACGTCAAGTCTCCATAGGCTGTATATGCATAGATTGACGCTAAACCCCATAAACTAGATAGAATATTCAGTTGGGAAGATTAGATATAGCTGATATGAGAACTTCGTAATACTCACGCAGCGTCGCTAGTCAGCTTTCGAGACTCTCTATGACCAAATTCTCCGACAGTTGTATCTTACGGTGTGACTTTAGGTAGGGAAGACGACTTATGACCCGATAATATCCAGAATCAAGGTGAACATCGTGTTGAGGCTGTTGAGCACAACATCCTTACTTGTAGTTGAGCTGTTGACGTGGTCCCCTATAGCGAGCGCACATAACATGTTGGCAGTTTGTGTGGCTGTGAGACCTAAAGCATAACTCATGTGAATGGTAGAATGCACAATTCAGGGTGTGTGCGTACCGACGAATAACCCATTGCTGCTATTGAGTGTCCGAGAGACGGTGTTGAGGAGTCCGTCGAGTAGGGCGAGCCTGTCGGGGCGGCTGAGCGTCGAGGTCGGTTTCTAAACAGGCTTGAAATGAATGATGGTCAGATAAAAATAATCGCAACTGACGCTTACCCTCCAGTTCGAGGGTACGTCAAAGCTTTGAGCGATTACCAATGAGAGCAATGGGAGTAAAGTGAGAGGTAAGGCGCGTAGTCGAGGCATACTGTAGCTGTCGCTGTGTAGCGAGGGAGAAGAAAATATGTAAGAGGGAGACACGTACCATGAGAGACTCTGTCCGAACATAATACTGAAACACGGACTCGGATATCTGTTTCCAATCGTCCACTCGGCGAGACTGAGGGGTTCTCCATTGAGTCTGAGTTGCGATGGAGAGATGGACCGCTTGGAGAATGCACGCTGTCACCGTTAACCCTGGTGACTATCTCTGAATCACGGTTGGGATCATGAAAAGGTGTTCTAAATCTGTTGCGGGACGGAAATTTCAGTGTACAAAAAGTGTCAAGGGTGCTACATATAACGTAGAAAACCGTGCCATGCATTGACGAGATGCAGTGAAGTTCAGTGCAAAATGGACCGGAGGCGGGGTCTGGAGATGCTTCGTGCACACGACGATACAGATGTGTGTCCTACTGTAAGATCATTATAGTAATTGTCAGCCTGCAAACAAGTATGTGTTGCGTCTAGTCGTTCAACGAGTCGAGTCTGGCCCATGATTAGTGTTTCGCACACCCCCTGTGTGAGTAGTCCTGTTGAAAGCTGATTAGTTGAAGTAGAAATGATCTGTAACTATGCACTGACCGTTTCTGTTCATCACAGTGGCTGTTGATGAACGTTGAAAGTTGCTGGGTGCTGGGCCTATGCCACTCGCCAGACAAGTGAAGTGAACTCCCGGAGAACTCATGACAGTTTAATGTTAGAACAAGCAACGACAAACGCAAGGCCAAAATGTAGGCGCCACGCAGACGAAAGCTCGCTCAACATCGTTCATGGACGTGGACTTGTGGAGGCACACAACCATTGAACCAACTCGCACCTACCACTCCTCGCCGGGAGCAAGCCGTGCCGGCGCCCCGCACCGCACTTTCGAGTAAAAATAAAAATCGAAACTAACAGCGCTTAATTTCAGTGCCCGAGCTCACCGAAACGCCTTTTTACGAGCGTCCAGGAAGCCAAAATAATCCTCGGGAACTACGGCCCAACGGGCCGTAGATTACGTGACCCAGACTTGGTCGCGATGGCCAGATCACCTGTCTCGCTCAGTTTGGGTGACTCTCGTCGAGGCTTGTTGACAATCGAGCTTACACTCGACGTCTCTCAGCCCAGGATTGGCGTTTTTCTGCCTTTCGCCAGCTAATCGGTAAGCATTTTCATTATCATTGTTATGCTGCACACTTTTCTGCTTTACAAAGCAGTGTGCGTTCGATTCACTATTGGCACAATGGCTTGGGGTACTTAAAATTTTTGCTCTGAGTACTCTAACTGTTCAAGTATATATACAGGCATCGCAGCACTGATGAGTCCTTAGACGAAAGCCGCAGCTGTACAGGTCGTACAGTGCTCTTCGCCTTTGCCTACTGACTTTAATGTCGCTCAACCTCGCTTTGCTTGGTGTTCACTCCTCTTAACCTAAGAGGATTAACAGATGCAATTGGATGGAAGAACATGTCAATATAAAGCCCACCTTTCAATGCAATGCCAAAACCATTGCTTGTAGCAGATTTTTCGTCTCCAGGGCCTATTAGTGGACAAGATTCACATAGTGAGTTAGTCAGTAGGATGAAACATGCAATACTACACGCCTGAGTTAGCTGTACCATACCTTCGATGATGATGCCGTCCACAGTGTTGGTCCAATGTGGATATATGACGGCTGTCGAGATCAACTTCGAAAGGCTGCCAATGATGCGTGTCGATCTGAATAGCGGTTGGGAGGATGACACTGGAAATTAACGTACAATGACGAATAACTAGAATCACTAGTCGCCAGAGCGAGAACACTCAACCTGTCGATCATAAATCCAGAATTGTACGTCACGAGGGTTGAAGATAAACTGCATGATCCAACGTTGATTCCATCTAAGATGATTTTGCCGTCGTACAGGTGGTTGATGACAAAGTCGGCGGAGAGGGTAGCAGCGGAGAGGTATTGTGGAATGAGGGTCCATTCGTATAGATGCGCTGAAAAGCTACTTTGATTAGATTTCGCGCGATTATATGTTGACTGAGATGGTGATAGATTGACTCACGCCGTGAACGCTCTATCGTAAACGATGGTAAGTCTCGATCCCGATGAGAAAGCAATGGAAACGAACGTACGCAGTGGTTTCTCCATTTACTCCCATATTATTCGGATCATCTTAAATCTTTCATATCATAGAATCCAAATCAACTTGTCGCTCAGGGATGAGAGGGAAAGGAAAAACGCACGAAAAATACCCCTCCGACAGTCGAAGCTTCCAGCCCATCGTTAATATAATCTCTATCAAGTTATCCTGGGGAACACGATACTTGCATTCTACTCAGCATTGTTACATGTCGCGGAGACATTCAGGGTCCCAGACGGACATGGACTCGACGTGGTGGCCGTGATGAGATCCTTGGTAAGCTGTGTCCATATTGACTGGGCATATTGAAGAGACGCTTTGTCTCTGTAAATTGTGTATGCGTAGATTGCAGCTAAACCCCATATACTAGCACGTCGACTGGATTAGTAACCTAATACTTGGGCAAGATATAAAATTGCACTCATGCGGGATCGCTATTCACCTTGAGAATTTCTCTACAAATGGATGATAGTGTATTTTATACTAGGCGAGACTATGAGAACGACTTACGAGCCAATAATATCCGGAACAAGTTTGAACCTCGTGCCGAGACTGTTGAAAACAACGTCTCTACTAGCAGTCGAGTTGTTGATGTGATCTCCGATGGCGAGCGCGCAGAGCATCATGGTTAGCCGTTTGGGTCTTTGTGAGGCCTGTTTTATGTTTCCTGTGAGTAATAACGGGGAAAAGGTTAGCGGAGGACTTACCGGAGAATACCATCCGCTGCTATTGCTAAGCGTCCGTGAGATGGTATCCAGGAGCCCATCTACTAAGGCGAGTCTATCGAGACGGGAGAGCGTTGATGTAGGTTTCTGAAGGGGTTTAGATCACTGTATATAAGTTACAAGCGTCAAGACCCACCCTCCAGTTCGAGGGAATCCTGAAGCTTTCAAGGCGATTACGACTGAGAGAAGTGAGAGGGAAATAAGGAATAAAGCGAATAGATGAATCATCGTTATCGTGTGGTCAACTTGAGTTGTAGCATAACGAGAGACGGGGGCATGCGAGAGGGAGATTCAGATACTTACGATGAGAGACCTGGTCTGTTATTATCGTAATAGCAGAGACCGTGCGTCTGATAACAACCGTCAAGGGACAGTATAACACCATCAATGAGTTGATTGTTCATAGACGTCCATGATTGAAATGGTCGTCAATCGACTCAGTCGGTATTGGATTGTTCGGAGATTATTTATGTGGGCGGGCAGACATGTTCAATGGTCCGGGTTGATGTTCACGCCGCCACGAAAGAAGCTGAGATAATTTAGTACAATATACGAGTGCAAATATGGGTAAGAAGACGTAGTATGCAGCTGTTTCCACGTTCACAGGGTGCGTACCGAGGGCCTGTCAAGTGCGGGAGTATAGCGAGTCCCGGACTTGTATACATGTCGCACGAGCAGAAGTTGAGTCCTCGAGATCAAAACACTCTGCTTAGATGATATGGAATGTACCATGTTGTGAGTGCAGGTCGCCTATCCCCTGGAAGTGCTCGGAAAGCGTCTGTCATCCCCGTCAACTGAGTCTGCGGTAATGCCTTATAAGCAGCTTGGTGGCTGTACATACCACTGAGATATATCTCCTCAAGTCAACTAAAAAGGGTCGTCTCATACCTTAGTGATCACGATCTGGGGTGCTTCGGTTTGTTGGTGATGGTGGTCGTCTGCAAAGAGTGGCTGAACGCGAGCGCCCGAAGTAGCGTGCATCTTCAACTCGACCTCATTAATATCTCTAGTCAATCGTGATACTCACGTTGACAAAACAGTGAGGCTGCCAATCATTGATCATTATTAAGGTGCACGTTCAAACACTACAACGCTACATAAAGCATTCAAGCTTCAACACTAAGTACGTACACACTATACACTATAGCTACGTATATACGATTTTTTTTACTTTATACACTTTGTGTTATACAGACAATAATATACTATTTCAAGTTGCTTCCATTTCCCTTCCCTCCCTCACCTCAAACGACCATCCCCCCTCCACACACCCTCCTCCTCCCATCCCTCCTACATCCGGAAACTTCACATCATCACAACACATACCCCTCCCACCCCCCTCTCCCTCTCCTCCTCCCCCTCTTCAGACCAAAACCCCCACCCCCACCCAACACCCACCCCGCCACCTTCCACTCCGGCGCACGACTCCACGAGCCTAGTAACCACGTGGCGAGGATCCCGCCTAGGTTGGTGGAGATGGTGAGGAGGGCTATGGAGGTTGCTTGGGGTGTATGTGATGTAGTGGAGGACTCAGAGGAGATGATTGAGGATGGGGTGGGGGCAGGAGAGGAGGGAGAGGGAGGGAAGCGAGAGTTATTGGAGATCCAAGCTGCAAATGGTAGAGCGGTGCCGTACGTCGACGGCATAATAAAGAACAGAGAAGCGTAGCGTACGTGTGGATGGTGCGAACCTATCATAAACTATGCGTTAGTTCAAGTTTCAGCGAAACGACGAAAACTAGGTGAAGTAAACTTCAAATAATCGGTGAAAGCGAAAGTGGAAATGGAAGCGAAAGCTCGAGGGAAACCGTGAACGGATGCTTACCTCCAGCAATAAACATCCCGAACCCCACAACACCCACCACAGCGAACACGATAATCGTCAATCCTCGTCTTGCGTACTTGTCAGAGAGGTACGACGACACGAGCGATACTGTTCAAACGCACCCAATAATACTGATCAGTAAAAACGAATTGCAGATCATACGCCGTAACTCGGACTAGTGGAGAGAAAGAAGGGAGAACTCACCGACAAAAGCGACCCCAAACGGCGGAACGCTCATCAGCTGCTCCTTGTTCGCTGTATATCCCAAAGAAGCAACGATGGAGGGTGTGAAGCTGCGACGTAAAAAGTTAATTAGTCAAATGATTTTTTTATGGAAGGAGAAGGAGAAAGTGGTGAAGAAAGACGTACTAAGCCAGCCCACTCAACGTCGCCCCGTTGAAGAACCCCGCAATGACGCACAACCACACAAGTGGCATCCTCATCGTCCGCCAAACGTCTCTCCACACCCTATTCCCAGCCACACCGTCATCACGGTCAACATCGTCTCGTCGGTTTCCACTGATGTTGTGATGTGTCTTGACATTCTTTTCGTAGAGAGACCTCGGAGATGGATTGTGGCTGTCGCAGTGAAATTTGGACTCCGAGGATGGGAAAATGCCATTGGAGAGTACGCTAGTTATATGTGCCTTTTCGGCTGGAGTGAGTAGCACGATGTGTGATGGTGTACGGGGGACGAGGAAAAAGGAGAGGACGCCAAAGATGAATGTGAACATCCCTTCCTGATGTGTTTAGTCGGCACGATACGGTTACGTTGAGTACATAAGATAAAAATTGAAAGTCTGAGAGTGCAACGTGCTAGGATGAATATCCACGCCCATCCGGGTCTGCCGCCGACGCCGTCCATGTGCGAGATGGCAGAGGCCAGGAGGCCAGAGAAGGCCCCTGCTAAAGTTGTTGAGACAAAGAAGATTGATATCCTGGATAGAAAATTTAGACGTTTTGTAGACAACTAGCGGATGATGAAAGATACTTACCGGAGCTGCAACTTATCCTTTGGATAAAACATCGATAGATAAAGCGTGGTGCCAGGTAACAAGCCTCTTACGTGCAATAGTTTAGATTTAAAGCGAGCGGTGAGAAAATTCCAGGCATAACTTCAAATAACCCAAGGAATACACAACAAGCGAGTAATCCCCCGTAGCTGGTTACAACACCTTGCATGGTCGTCGCAATGCTCCAGAGAACTGTCATAGAGGGCAAGAGGACGTTAGGCCCTATGCGTTGGAGCCAGAGGTTGGAAGGGAGTTCGATAAGGATGTATGGGATGAATGTTATTGTCAACAGTAGGCTGTACTACACGGTAACGTCAGCTAGGCGAGATTGGGTGCAGGGAGAAAGCGCCACATACATGGTAATACGACATGGAAAGGTCGTGCTGTAAACCGGCGACACGTGCGTTTCCGATGTACCTTTTGTCCTGTGGGGGAGAATCGTGGTTAGCATGTCGTCGCGCTAAAAAGTAAACCGATACTCGCCAAAAATGACAAGAGAAATATCATGGTCACGACTGGTAAGATAGCAAAGTCCATCTTTCTCCACGCCGTTGCGCCAAGGGATGTAGCACGGGTAGCGTCCAAGGCATCGTCTGTAAAAAAAAGCTTGGGGGTGGATGACGAGGGTTTCGCCTCATTGCCAAGCTCGGGTGTGTTGAACACGGTGGACCGAGGAGTAATTGTCGTCCATGACGACGACGATGATTTTAAGCTTGATGGGTAGACAAGGGGGGGGGGGGGGCAAGACGGTGGAGGAAAGGAAAGGAGGAGCGGGGCAAACCTAGGTTTATTAACGTATATTTAGCATGGTGTCCGCGCAGACTGTGCCACGCCCAGGAGAGAAGAAGCACGTACATTGTGGACCTTGCTGTTGGTGTCGCATGCGCCGTTGTATGGTCCCTCGTGAAGCAGTGATAAGAAGCGAATACTTTGGCGAGGAAACGGCAGTGACCAGACGATCTTTCGAAGACGCGAGCAACAGGGTCTGAATGAGCCTCCACACAGTGTTTTCGGCGGTGATGCGCTTCTCCCGCTCGTCGTCGTCATCGTCTTCGATATTGGGAGGGATGTTGAGGGCATTCGTTGATGCATCTATACGAGCCCGGCTTTTCAGGCGTCGAGAGGTGCAATGGCATCGGACATTGGCAAGGGGCGGTCACGAATCGCCCCCTGGTGCGGCCAAAATCTTCCGAACATCCAGGCAAGATGGATGATTTGACGACGCCTATGCTTCCTGGTTGAGGAGGGAGAGTGGGGAGGAAGGGGGAGGGGAGGCGTATAGCGTTGGAGAGTGCAATGTCGATAATGGAAGCGCGTGGGAGTCGTTTGGTGGGCTGGTGGGTAAGTCCTATGAAGGAGGAGGAGGAGGAGGATTTGAGGTCGACGCCATTGGTAGCTGAGTTGACTGCACAGTCGACTTCTCAACTGCAATTGCTCGGGTTTAGCAAAGACAGAGAGAGAGGGAGAGAGGAACGACATACAAAGATGCAGAGTCTGTAAATGGCGCTCCGAGATAGAGAAATAGCGACGTACAGCACGACGACGGTCTCTCTCTCCCCAAACCTCTGCGAAAAGTGCGTCCCAGTAATTCTATATCTCCCAAATGCACTGTTGACTCTAACCCCA
>MU274966.1:21070-52333 GCA_022160335.1 Irpex rosettiformis
GCGACCGGCTTAGAGCTAGACGTCTGGGAACAAGACTACCAGAAACCCCTCAGGCTTTAGCTGATTCATCTACCTCCTCTGACGGATTTCGCCTCCCGCATGCTCGCACACGTGAACTAGCGACTCCAAGGCCTGATTCACTTGATTTACTTATATGTGTCTCTGAGAGTTGTTCGCCTGGTGGTCTCAGTGGTGCACAGCCGTTTATATCTCGAAGCACTGGTGAAAGCACCCTCGTAGACCCTTCACAACAGGTGGCGTTTATTATATCATTGCTGCATCTCCATGTTATTGAACGTTACTGCCTAGGTCGTGCATAAAGCTGGGCTGCCGATCATGGATTACGTTCAAACTGGCGATAATGATGATGACCTCGACTCTTCGCCGTTGTCCTCGCCACCTCCACCCACAATTCCGTTGTTACCTCGGGCGACAGTTTATGTCGACGTACCTCCACTGCCCGCGCACCGTAAGCGAGAGCAGGCTCGTTCGATATCTACTTATTTTGTTGATATGCCACACCCTCCACCAATCAAAGGGAGCAACCCTACTAAAGGACAACACGTTGGCACGCACAAACGCAAGCGCACTACTGACGTCAGTCGATCGTCCACGACGCACTCTCCACGCACTAAAAAGCCGCGAGCTCATGACAAGTTGAACTCGCCGATCTCGCCTCTTTGCGAAATTGGCCTCGAGTCTTTGGGACACAACGCTCACGACGCTTTGCAGCCGTTTTGCGAGTACGCGGAGACTATTATAGATTGTGACCTGGATACGATAATCGAGGATCGCTTTCCTGACCCGTTGCTATTGGATAAGCTACTCCAGCCGGCGTTCCGTCACTTGTACGCTTTGTTCGGCGTTGTCAAGAAGAAGACACCAGTTCCTGGCCCCGCTGAATCTTCTAAACCTCTGTTGGAGCAGCCACGGCCTATCTCTCGACAGTCTCCCCCCCTTCCTCCTCTCCTCGTCGGACCACCTATATCCCCGTTAAAGGCCAACCAGAATTTAGAGCACCCTACGATCTCCCGAACACTGTCCAACCGTCCCTTTGCCACCAATGAAATGCATAATCTCGACATTCCCTCTGCACCACTCACATTTCCTTCTCTGCAACAGAACCTGGAACTTATCGCTTGGATGCGAGACAGAGATGCGCTTCTCGGCGTCCAAGAAGATCCAGACGATGACAACGTGGTGTTCAAGAGCAGTCCTATGGCTCTAGGAGGGGACAACTCTGAGATGTACGGTTCTGTCGAGGAACCTTTATTACTATGGAACGCTCACCTGGAGAACCAAGAGTCCTCGTTCTCGGGTGCATCGTACAGGTCGTCTAATTTCGGACACGAGGGTGCGGTGTTCTTTAACGAAGACGGGACGATTAACCCTCTGGTACTTGCACCACCTCCACTTCCGAACGCCGTCAACCAATTTCGTACATCTTCTCCCTTTTTGGTGCCATCGTCTTCTGGGATGCCTCTGCGCCACTCATTGTCACAATCTACTAGCGTCGTCGACAACGAGGTGTCGAGTTTGTACAAGAGTTCTGTGCCCTCGGGTGACGAGTACAGTCCGGGTTTGCGGAAGAGTAAAGACAAGGAACGGGCGAGTGATGTTGGGATACTTGCTCGACAGACGGTGACTGAGCCTGCGTTGCCTCCTCTTTGGACGAGCGTTGGGAAACGTAATCGTCGTCCTACGGCTAAGGCGATGGAGGCCATGCAGTCCGTTGGTGGAGACGGTACACGAGAGCTGTCGATGTCGTTGGTTAGTGACGCTGCCTTGCCGTCGAAGGGGTTTGTGAAGGCGAGACGGAAAGGCAAGGTGGAGAGAAAGGTGGGGGAGAATTTTGAGTGGGGGTTTTGCCATCAGTGTAGAGGCAAAAATGGCTACGCGAAGATGCAGTGCTGTGCGATGCGAGAGAATGGGGATCCGTGTTTGCTTTTGTTTTGTGAAAAGTGTGTTCTCAAGCGGTGAGTGGACGAGAGGTTGATTGGTATTCTCTCTTTTTTACACTAATACACGGGATTCCCTGCAGATACTCGACGTCGCAATTGACGTTTGACCTCGAGGCGACAGACTTTATGTGCCCCAAGTGTGAGGGGTTCTGCAACTGCACGACGTGCTGTAAAAAGCGTGGCGAGGTGTACGTCTCTACAAAGCACGTCAAGACCGGGTTGGAGATCAGGACGCAGAAGAGGGCGAGGCTGCGGCTGAAGAATGACGATTTTGACGACGATTATAATTACGGGGACGATAAAAAGTATACTGAGGAGGGAGGGGATGATGATATACATATTACGGTTCCTGGTGCGTTGCCTGTGGGAGAGCAGTTTGGGGCGGTGTACGATCTTACGGGGAGGAGACGGATAGGAGTGGGGATCATCGCGGATGGGCCGAGTCAGCAGATTGTGCTTGTTTCTACTACTGCAACTACCGTCAAGGGGAATCCACAATCCACAGCTGTCAAGAAGAAAGCTCTGAAGAAGCCGAGGAAATGTCAGTTTATAGGTCAACCAAAGACTACTTGGCGAGTCGTTGACGACGCCGACGCGGGTGGTCCTCTCGTGGGTCGGGCGTACGTTGGGAAGAGAGGACCGTTGTTCAACGGCGCGGCGTACAAGAGGTTTGACGCGATCATGTGTTTCGAAGGACTGCTCACGCCCGACTTTGACGAGGGCGAGGATGCCAGTATGAACTTGGAAGACTTGCCGTCGAAAACACTCGACTCGCCGTCGTTGTCGTTTGCGTTGGCGAACCTCCTCGGAGGAGGGGTATCGTCTCCAGTGGACGGCGATGGTGGTGGTACTAGTGTGTTGGAGTGAGGACGCGAACAGAGTATGATTCCTCCTGTCCCGTTGCCTCCTCCCCTTCCTTGATCCTCGAACGTCGTGGCTTTGCCTTTTCGAGTCGTTTATGGTACTTTTATAGTCACAATCTATCTATAATAGAATGTAATTAATCACTTTGTTTTGGAAAGGTTAGTCGTTGGTTGTTTAAGTTGCTTTATAGCAGTCCAGGTATGTCTCTCGTAAAGATAGGTAGTCGCATACTCGAGGGCTGGTGTAGGTGATCATGAAGTGTACTGTGTCATCGTAGGAATGCCATCGGTGGATTGAATTTTCAGTGTGCCCTGTAGACGTGATAATAAGAATCAAAGTCTGGGGAAAGATGTTATTTATCTGTCCTCTCGTTCTATTGTAAATGCACTATGGCAGAGTTTGTTGATAACCACAAGTCCAATGTCGCATGAAGCTGTCGATTGCGCAAAACACCTAGTGTACCAGTATTTGCCATAGAAGTCGAAAAATGTAGTCTATCACTCAACGAGCATCTTTATAAACCTGGCCCAGGCTCTGTAGAAAACCATAATCCCATTAGCTGAAGTAATACTAAACAACCACCACAGGGATCTCAACCAAATCCCCTCCACTGGCCCTCTCAACCCCCTTCATCATCGTCTCCACCCTCCGCCTCCTCCTCTCCTCACCAGCCTCAGCCTCATCCTCCTCCTCCTCTCCAGCACTCACCATCAACCCATCCACCACAAACTCCGCCACAAACCTCGCAATCCCAACTTCACCCACCTCCGCCATGGCTCTCATCCCCCACTTCCATTCCCACGTCTTCCCTCGCTCTCGTCATTACCGCCTCCACCTCCAGGTCGTTAAGTCCCCCTCCCCCGGTGGACCACGACCGCGTTTCTTGGATCCGGGTTTGACTTCACCGATGCGTCGACGCTCGAGGTATCCTTGGCGGGTACATTGTGTGAGGAAGCTGTCGATGGTGGTTGGGGTGGCGGACTAACGTATACTTTATGATGGGTTCACACCATCCACACGTACGCAACGCTTCTCTGTTCTTTATTATGCCGTCGACGTACGGCACTGCTCCGCCATTGGCAGCTTGGGTCTCCAATAACTCTCGGTTCCCTCCCTCTTCCCTCTCTTCTCCCACCACCCTATCCTCATTCATCTCCTCCTCTACATCACACACGCCCCAAGCGGCCTCCATGGCCCTCCTCACCATCTCCACCAACCTAGGCGGGATACTCGCTACGTAGTTACTAGGCTCGTGGAGTCATGCGCCGGAGTGGAGGGGTGGGTTTCAGGTGGGGGAGGGACTCGGAAGGTGTGTATGGGGGATGGTCATTTGAAGCGAGAGAGAGAAGGGGGAACAGAAGGGAAAGGGAAGGAGCTTGAACTAGTATATTATTGTCTGTATAACGCAAAGTGTATGTTAGAAAAAAAAATTGTGTATACGTAGCTATAGTGTATAATGTGTACTTAGTGTTGACGTTGAAGGCTTATGTAGCGTTTTAGCGTTTGAACGCGGACCTTAATAACGATTGGCAGCCTCACCGTTTCGTCAACGTGAGTACCGTGATTGACTAGAAATATTTTGAGCATCGATCGTATAATAGTATATTGTTTTCATGTAGGTACGTACAACCTCGACAGAACCGATATCAACTCCATATATAATATTGAATCCTTCGACATAAAATCCTACTTGAACACTATCTTAGTAGTTGTCATCGCCTCCTTCTCGGGTAAGTACGCTACCCACGGGAGGTAAAATGACCCTGGGATAGCACGTTCAGTTGGTTGAGTTAGTTCATCGTTGTCGACGTCCATGAGGAGGCTAGAGTCCTCTGAAGAGCCTTCAACAGAACTTTCCGAATCCTCGATAGACTCATCACCAGACTCTTCATCCGAGTCCCAATCCTCATCTACATCCTCATACCGCTGCTCCTTGAACACACTCTCTACACCTACTACTACTGCCACCTTCTTCTCATTGAAGTCGGCTATAAACTCCCCCGAGAACATCCTGTCCCGGTGGCTATCCCCGCCGCGACCACGACCACTTGCCACCGACGTGAGAATATACCCATGTTCGTTCGGCGAGAGAGGGTTCATGTTGACGAGCTGCGGAAATCGAAGGAGGGGCACGCATGCGGACATGGTGTGTTTGCAGAGGTCGGCGAGGACGTTGAGGTCTATGCACGTCGAGAGCTACGTCCCGATTTCAGTGATGAGTTCGAGTGGGAGGTCTGTAATCGTAGGGATTCTTTTGTTCGGATGGGTAGCAGCGGAGAGGAATAAGGAGGAAGACGAGGGGGGTTGGTCGTGGATGTGACGACCCGGATCAGACCACTACATCCTGCGAAGTCCGGTGTAGAAGAACCAGGTGTCGTCTGGGACGTTGATGTTCCCGAAACGGACGAGAGCGGTGATACCGGGGGTGGAAGTGTTTTTGGCGTAGAGGGTGGGTATAAAGTCGAGTGTGACAGTACGGGAGACGATGTATGCTCCCTTTTTGTTACTCACACGCACGATGATGCAGTGGTAAATATCGGAGATGACGCCGTATACTATGAGGGGGCGTTTGGGCTTGGATTTGGTGTTTGACGAGCGTGGCGATGGCGGCGGAGGCGTTGGAGGGATCGTGGATGTGTAGTGCCATGTAAAGACATATGTAGGTACGGATCCACCAGAATCGAGCTCTCCATGGCCACGTAGGGAACTTGATGTGGCTGAATAGGTGGATAGGCAGTACCGCGGCGGCGATGAACCTACCCAAGAGTCCTCGTATGAACGACGGTGAGGTGACGAGACGGTCTTGTCTGAGGCCGAACCATTTGTTAATCTTGAGACCAAAGCTGTATGCGTACCCTGCGATATATACCTCCCTCGCCTTAATGCAAACCGCGTCACAGCGTGTAAGTTGATCGGTTAGCCCTAGCAGAGTATGGGCTGGCTAATACTTGATTCGAAGTTCGTTGAAGTACTTGAGAGCCTCGGAATCTGCTGGGGGGACAGGTAAGTGTTGACCTCGCCCGCATCTTCGTCTCAGCTCCTCTCCGTCGAGCGAGACTTTCTTTCGGCTGTTTTTCGGAACTTGCAGTGTTTTCTTCGCTTTCCCCACTCACGCGTTGAATTCATCGACGTCAGAGGGTATTGACCCGAGTACGATGTCCAGCGTTTTCTTGAGACAGACGAATTCCAAGTGGGGCAGATAGTAGCCGTACTTTCGTGAATGCGAGACGGAACGCGAGAGGGATTGGTCTTGGTATGTGTATCTGATATAACATTCTTCGTAATCCACCGTTGGACCTCCAGTGGATTGCCATTCAAAGTAACACATATCCATCGCGCGACGGTGAGACTCTAGCATGCCGAAACGTCACAAGGATGTACTTACTTTAAATTTCTGCCCAAGGCGGGTACTTGTTTTGATTCGGTAAAGACGTGAGGCGAGATGTTCTGAGCAGAGACTTGGAACACGTTGGAGCTGGGTGTTGAACGTGAACGGTGAGCAGTGGAAGTTGCAGGGAGCGCAGTGGCGGAGCTGTTTGATGAGCTCACGTGATCGTGTCGCATCACGGGCCGGGACCATATCAGTGTTGGTACTTATAGTTCAAAGCGAGTCACTAGTTGTTTAAAGTTCCACTGTTACAGTCATGTTTGTCTTGTTCCCAGAGACTCGAAACGCAGCCGAAAGTCAAGAAAACAACATGTGAACGTTTGGATCATGGCCGTCGCTACCGGTAAGCATAAATACCCTTTGGTCGCACACCGTTGACCGTTCTACACCTAGAACTAAGCTCCCCCCCTAGCCGACATTCATCATGGAAAGCTGCCCTGTAGAACTGTTGCTCAAGATATTCTCTCACATATGCACGGATACAGGGCAAGCCGGCTGCGTCCTCTCCCTCGTCTCTCGACGTTTCCGTGACATATCTGCCCTCGTCCGTTTCGAGAGGATCTGCTTGAGGAGCGCATTGCATATGCGCATCTTCCTCGAGATGCTCGAGCAGAGACAATCCGCGACAGTGGTACGCCATCTATTTCTCTACGACAATGGGTACAGCAAGGAACCAGAGCCCGGCATCACCACAATCGACGTCTGCGTCTCTATCATTTCATCCCTCGCTTCCTCCCTCGTCACACTTGCAGGCGACCTTCTCGCCATCAAATTTACCTACGGCTCACTATTTTGCTCAGCAACTTCCTTCCCTCTCCTAAGAGACCTCAACCTTGGGTGTCTTGGTATGGACAAGATCACCAGTACCTTGATACCATATATGCCAAACCTCCGACGCTTCCACAAGTTCGACCCATTCTCTACCGAAGAGTACATCGTCGGCTTCAACCTCATTGTCGAACACGCACCTCAACTGACACACATCCGAATCTCAAACTTTGACCGATCCTCCACACTTCCTCGCACCATCGACTCTGCCCTCAGACGCGACAAGTCCTCAAAACTCCATCTACCCAAAGAGTTGAAGTTACTCATAGTCCAGGGGATCATCATCTTTTTTTTCACGTGCATTGATCAACCCGAGATGGAGGAGCAGGACGGCATCATGAAAGAGTTGGAGGCAGTGGCGAAGAAACACGACGGATTGTTGGTGACTCCTGATTGGGGGGATTATGACGTGCGAGACTGTGAGGTAGAGTGGAGGGAGGTTGTGGATCAAGCGGGGGATGGGTGTTGGCGAAATCCCCCACGAATGACGTTCCGTGCCGAAAGGTTCGAGCAAGCTTGTAAGGACTTCAATGGAGGTCTTGTGGACTAGTTATGGTATGTTGATGATTGTAGATATGAACTATTACGAGAGTACGATGCACTAAATATCCAACTTATACACTTGCATACTTTTTATCGTTCGGGCTCACATTGATTTCACGTCGATTTCATAGTGTATCTATGATAGATAACTAGTATAGCAGCTAATTTACTGTACTCTGCGTTCTCATAACGTTTAAGGGAGGGTTCCTGGGCACACGTTCATTCATCTGTGCCGTGCGCTCAAGTTTCCTACTTGTCCTCCTTCTCCACTGAACGACAGAAGCAAATATCCCTACTAAGCTCGCCAAAAAACCAATCGCAATTCCTGCGATAGTACCACCCAAAAGTTTCCTTCGGTTTCCACGTACGCCTGTATGGGCGCATATGAGAGTCTGCATACATGGATGATGGCAGGCTTGTATTGCGATCTATATGAAACCCGGGGGTATATGACCTGTTTTCCAGAGAGACTATTGGATTAACGACGAGTTAGCCGACATCGGTAGTACAAACTGAAAAGAGAAGGGCATACCATTATAAAACATGACTCGAGACAGGCTTGGTTGGTTGGACATATTCGAACGCCTCAACTGGCGTACGACAAAAAACATCTTCGCCTACGTAAGCACTACCGTGAGGCACTCAAATAGTATGCCAATGACGGCCCTTAACACCACTAATAACGTCTCGGTTACTTACCCTGTATTTGTAGCATAGTTGTGCAATTGAACATACCACTACTGAACGGTCAGTAAGCGTGTTACCAGTAGAGAACTCATAAGACGCTACGCACAAAACATGCTCTCGGGCAGCGTCGAGAGACGTGCCCGTCGGGAGGGAGCTGACGAACTGACATCCGATAGCTGGTGATAAGGAGGCTTTTGCTGCTCGTTGCGAACAGTAATACTAAAACATAAGGAGTACTTAATTACACTTGCGCGGCAAGTAGAAATGGACACTCACCATATACTCCACTGGGTAGAGCAACCCCAATCCGAGGACGCTGGCAAGTACTAGCTTATTCTTGTCCCATATCGCATACGTCCTCATAGCAGCAAACACTAACGAACGGCATCAGTCGGTGTCAATACTTGTACCATAGTGAAGAGGAATTCAACGCACGGGTGAAAGCGAGATACAGCAAAATAGTAAACGCATCTATGAATCTGAAAGTGAACAGGAGCGCAATGAGTCTGGCTGCAGTCAAAAGGGAAACATTGGACGACCTCATGCATCGGTGCTCGCTACTGCGATATGGTTGGATACGTATCTATGCAAAGTTTGAAACGGATTAGGTTTAGTATATCCTAAAACGCATCGGAACACGTACCGGGTGTTCAAAGCCATGGGGTATGTTGGATTTGCGTAACTTGAGTCTATCAACGATAGCATCGTTGGTAGTCGGTGCTGAACGAGGGTGATGGTAAGACAGATTCTTGAGGTGGATCGAGGTCGTATGGACTCTCCGAGTTACTGCATCGTGAGACTGTATCCTGGAGCCGAGCAACAGGGCCTGGGAGGGTTGAAAGGTGTGGAGATGGACGACGACAGACATGTCGAGGGGGGAGAGAAGATTGAAGGGAGAGAGCCGAGATTTAGCATCAAAGAGTGAAATCATCACCAATGACGAGTTCTCACCCTCGAACATTCAGGGAAAGAGTGCGTGTTGGTAGCTCTCAATTTGTTGACGTTGCAGTCGAGTGCGTTAAATGAGCTGTCTGCGAGCATGGTATAATCTTCCCGGTCCGTGCTGTATTGCCGTCTTCGATGTTAGAGCTGTCTGGAAGGATATCTGAATGTCGTCCCTGCTATAGCAGATACCACTGGTTACGATCGAGTTTAGATCGTTACTATAGGCTTTGGTCGATCTCGAACGTCCTGTACCTATATAGCATATCACTAGATGCTACATCCTGCGTACGAGCGAGAACCCTTTACGTACCTTATCATCGAACCCAAGATTGTCCCTGAGTGGCCTAGACGTACACGTGTATCTGACCGGTAGACCAGTATCTAGCTGCGCAGCCAAAATGTCACCTGTTCTCGTGCACGAGCCCATGACGTTGCAGTGCGGTAAAATCCATCGTTGTTGCCACTCCCAGGTGGTGGTGTTCTTGCAACAATTGGAACTAGTATAGAGTTAGTAAATCAGGGTAGCGAGAGTCGGAACGGAGCTCACCTTTTATACATGTGTATCATGAGCAATCTGATACCAACGATGATAAGCAGGTGGTAGCTTGTCAACGTCGAAGATTTATTGAGTTGGCGAAAAGGGGTGGTCCATCGTGTTATGGCCACTGTGCACGATGCTTGAGTCGAGGTGATGTCGGACAATGAGTCTTTGAGCCCCGACGCCGGAGGTGCAGCACAAAGCCGAAAGGAAGGAGGGGTGCATAAGAAAGGATGATGGGGGTATTGTACCAGTAAGCGGTGTCTAACTGTTGAAGGTAGGGAATACTGTAAGCCGCTGCTCATAGCCTATCACGTATAGACTACTCACCTAAATCGTGCCCGCTCATTCTCTTCCGACTCCACTATGATCCTATCTGCTCATTGCTTCTATCCCTCGACCTAGCGCTTCCTGTAGAATACAAAAAAAAGGTAAGTTATGGATCCATTCCGATACAAGAAGAAAAGCGTACCTCGAAATGCGCCGCGATGGTAAGTGCCCATCTTCGTGTGGCTTGACATACACCCACCAAGCTATAAATCCCACCAATTATCTCCTTAGTTGTCTTTAACGTCTTCCCCTGAGAGCTCCGGCATACCTATAGAGCCCTCATCAGGGTACGAAACTTCGTCTGGCCGCAAGTGAGTGCGTGGGCTCGAAATTCATAAATACCGGTGTACACTGCAAAACAAGGTAAGCGATCTAGATCAATGGCAAGAAGAGTGTGCTATAACGTACAGTATCGCTGAAGTGGAGGTCGCTGAGTTACCAGTGCTTGAGTATCGACGTGGGGCGAGCATGGATCCTGGGCCGTGACGTGACGGTTCATGGCAAAGCCTGCGAATCAGATCCCAGGCGCCTCAGCGTTGCCACTTGCGTATTATCTCGCGGACCGTACGGGACGCGCCACAAAGCCCAGCACTAGCGCTGCTATTGGCGTGCTCGGACTTTCCCCAGACTGTACCACATCCTCCACCGCCACTGCCGCATCCTGACTCCAACTTCAAGACAAACTCGAACACTTCAAGTGGAGTCGTTATTACTACTGTTATTCAACAGACAAAGAGGCGCATGGCCTTCGTCGAAGATCGCTTCGCCCGTGACCTTCAAGTCGGTGGCTTCGAATCGACATCTTTACTAATCGCCCTCGCCGTCGACATTGCACACCCCCGGATACTACTTGTGCGTGGTTTGACTATTGTTAACCTTCGATAACGGTGAATCATCACTAACTCCTGGCCGACATTGTACACTACAGGTTTACCACACCGGCTCAAGTTGTACATGCGATGAGGAGTCAACCAGGAGCGTCAACAGCTTAGTATCATGGATATTATTTGTGTATGAGTAGACTACATACGGTGAGTGGCACATAGCCTCTCAATCTATCCCTCTTACGAAGTCATGCTTCTTTTTCTGTTGCTTTTGGCATGCGGTCCGCCGTGCAATATCTTTAAAACTAGCTATACGAAGGCTCTAACTACTATGCGCTCGATATCAAACATACCTCACGGAGTAACTCACGGTGTACTATCGTCAGCTGCGGCTACCCAAACTTATTGTGTAGTTCGTCACTACGATCCCCTCCTGCTCGTGACTGACCTATTGACAACGACTTCTCTGTACGCTAGCTACATACCTGGACCCATAAACAAGCGTGCCATCTGCGCACAATAACAGCATTTCTTGTTCGTCTATCCTCGCTTTTAACAAGGGTAGGCTATCAAGAAATGTTGCTACTCCGTCCCCGGGTCAGGATTTGAGGGTATCCGGTCGAGGGGTGGCGCACCATGACGTACTGCGTCTTATCATGCGTGATATACCGAGTGACAGCGCTGCATCGTACTAATATACGGTTACATGTTGTGTTAGCCTCACGAGTGACAGAGCCGCTATAGAGTCGGATAGTAGGTCCTTCTGCGACGTTCAGGTACGTAGTTATCATGTTACACTTACAGAATCACGCAGCTCACTTGTGATGCATTCCCCGTAGCAGTTTGCAAGGCTGCTTCTCGCTGGACCGCTCATAGTACAAACGGGAACGATGCCCTCTGGGCTTTCGTGAATAACTCCATCCTTTGAAGTGGGTACAGCAGGATAATAGCTACGGACGGTGGCTCAACCCCGATGGGAGGCCCAAGGGATATCCCACACTCTCGCCTCAAATTGTCCCATGATATTCTAATAACCATTCTTCGTACGTGTGATTTTTGTCTCGGTTATTCCAACGTCACGCTGACATCCGTAGCTTATAGGTACATCCGAAGATAAAGGCACTATATCCATCTACCAGGTACGTCGCATTGCGTACCCGGGGGCGAGACTTATCTTATACATTTGCAATACTAATTGATTCGTCTTCTCTCATACAGATAATCAGGCTCACCGCATATGTTGTCACAGGTGGCGATACGCTACGATATTCTCTCCGCGGCCCTCAAGCAATGCACATAGCATCAGGAGCGGAGCCTCACAACGCCGAGGCTGAGTACGTCCAACCTGTGGCCGACCTATTCCTGAATCCACGCGAAGGCCGTACTCGACGGAGCTGATACGGGACGTTAATGAACGGCAGTGAAAGGTATGTCAAAGCTCGTGGTCTGCAAAGAATGTGTCGGCTAAACGGTCTTGGTAGCCTCTCTCACGGTGATTAAAAACACGAAGCTAGTATCCACAGCTTATAGGCACGTCTAAAGACAAAGGGACTTTATCCAACTAGTACCAGGTATGTTGCATTGCGGACCCGAGGGGGAGGCTTACCATATGCGTTTGCAATACTAATTGATTCGTCTTCCTCCATATACATAATCAAGTTCTCCGTATACGTTGTCACAAGTGGCAATACGTTGCGGTGTTTTCTCTACGGTTCTCATGCAATGCACGTATCATGTGCGGAGCCTCACAGCGTCGAGGCCGAGTATGTCCAACCTGTGGATTCATGCGAAGGCCGTATTCGACCGGGTTGATATGGAATATTAATGAACAGTAGTGCAAGGCATGTCCAAGTCATAGCTCACAGTCTGCGCAGAGCGTGTCGACGTGTAACATGTCAAGCTAATGCACTTGGTAGTCTCTCTCACGGTAATTAAAAACACGAGGCTAGGACCATGATGCGACTGGCCCCCTCACCACCAATGTATCCATCCTCTCCAGTGGTAGCTGCCATCGCCAGTCCACTCGTCAAGCAGATACACTTGTCGGTAAGCCTGTAGTTTTTTCTCCCTGGTCGAACTTAACATTAACGACGAGCAATGATATGATAGGTTGGTGGACCCCAGTCGTGCGTCTGTTTGACAATTCCATCTGGAAACGGAGAAGCTTACATATGCTGTGAGTGTACAGGTGTTTCGCGCGATTCCCTCATGTCATTTGACAGCGTTTAATAGGATCAATTGAGCTTGTGCGGTATACTACCGCGAATAAAGTAAGTGACATGAGTCCAGCGGTTATCAGCCGTTCATAAACTGTTCTCATGTTCATTTCATTAGACGGTGTACAGCTCTTTCACGAGCCACTTAAGAGTGTGTGAGCCACTCTTTCCCGCTTCCTTCTGTCGCCCTCTCTCTGTCGCTTCCCGTGCGTGCACCCTCCATTTTCCGGCAGACGCAATAACTTACGATTGAAGGCTTTACATAGATTCCATGTCTCTCGCTTTACAGGACGCTCGTGAGCAGGTGCAAGATACGTCCGGGGAAGACTGGTGCGTTATGCAATATTACAGAATTGTCAACTATTTAACCTAATGCCAATTAAGGTCGTCTGACTCCTGGGAGGATTATGAATCAACATCTTCCTTGGCAGAAAGCGATTCGGAACTTGAGCAATGGGCCTCCTCGAGACCTCCTGACTACACTTCCCCCCATGCTTATGCGTCTGTCTCAGACGGGACAACAGCGTTGCACACTCAGAATACACCCGATGGTGTGAAATTATTCCTCTTCCATCATGAACCTAGTGAGCTAATACCTCCCTGTCAGCTACTGCGCCAGGATCACAGTTATACTATAACCCCGCCCTCTACGCTAACCTTCCACATGCCTCCTGGTCCCCAGCAAGCACAAGAATCCCACCCGAGCTCTTTGACAACGTATTGTTCTATCTGTGCCTTGTCTCTGGCCCGTACCGGAGGAGAAATGGGGGACTCTCGCGTAGAGCTGTCATGTCATGCTCGCTTGTCTGCCTCCGCTGGGCCAATATATGTCGGCAGGCGCTCTTTCGTGACAAATGGCTCAAAATTCGTTCATCCGAGGAACTACAAACATTTACCAAGTATGCAACACAAAGAATTCCCTCGCTCATACCCATACACGAACTGATCGAGTCAATTCTGGTTGAGCAAAGATACGACATACAATATTCGTTTTGCGATCGCGTTTATATGCTCAAGGCCAAATTTGGTGTTAGCTTTTCCACACTCAGATTAACTGGACCTGTCCCGGATGGGTTCCCTTCGTGCAGACTTGATACACCACACTGGGGCCTTTCACCATCTGTACCCACCCCTCCCTCGTTGCTATCATATGACGAGATCGATGTTCAAAATGTCCACTTGCCGTCCTTCAGGCATGTTGTCAAATATGTCAGGCACTTTGCACAGGCGGGCAGCATTCTTTTCGATGGCTTGACCTGGGACACTGATGGACAGGAACCCCAATTGCCTTTCTACAGGAGAGGCTCTCACAAAGTCAAGGACAGGAATTTGCGTGTATCTGCCAATGGTTGCACAGATAATATGATCCTCTGCCTTCTAGCTGTAACGGTCCATTCGTGCTGGCGGTCTCTGATGTGTATGGTACCTGACGGTGAATCCCAATGGATCACTATCACGATCAGATGGTTGCAAGAGCTGGTGGGTAAAAATGAGTCACGTTCTTTGCAAGTTTGGGGTAAGGAATGAAACATCTAATGTGTATGGTGAAGCATGCTCAATTTTCTCCCAGGTCCAGAGGAATCAAAAGAACTGCCAATCAGCGTAATCAATGCCAAATTTGATCTGAATTGGATTTTACGCTTCCATTTATGCAATCTCGCAGCTGAAAACGCACAGACATCGGATGTCCATGTAGTCTGTATCACCTTGGAGGTCACCGGAGCAGTGAGGAAATTCGATATTGACAGCCTGATTCCATATCTTGGCCATTTCCCAATGCTTCATGTTGTGCTCCTTCGCTTTTACAGTTATGAAGCTCTACTCGCAGCTATGAAGCGCCACCGACCTCTGTCATTCAATCCTCTGTCAGTGAATGGCCAAGGTTGCTCGTGCATTTTCATGTCCTGGCGTCAGACCGACAAGGATTTTCCGGAGGTGCCTAGAGCTGATGACATTGGCTGTGACTATGTTGAGATTTGCCCTATGACACTGTCTCCTACTGGTGCGCATTTCTATTCCCCTTAGTCTGTTTTCATTGTGCTTAGATTTGTACACAGGTCGGAGCTGGGATAGTGGATTTGACCTTGAGTCATCATTAATTCGAGAGTCCCTTCAGAAAACAGGCCACATCCCTCCAATTTTCACCTGAATTGCAATACCACACCACCATCCGTGTATACCGACTCTCATACGAGCCCGTACGTGACCATGCTTAGGACCATTGTTCCCGCCTTCGTTTTTATTGTACCCGGCTCTCATAGATCTTCTTTGTCCATCGTTATTGTATGTACACTGCACTATGCACGAACCACGAAAGCTTCATATGATATTTATTAGAGATAGGACCGGTACGAATTACATATAAGCAGTGCTAGGTATCGTCGTGTGTATATAGCCGAGGACTGTCATGGAATGGTACTGAAGATGTATGTAGTACGTATACTGCGAGCATCTATGACTATCGATATAGCAATGTTAAGTAGTTTTGTACTACCTTGTTATTCCCTATAGTATCCAGCAGGTCGTGCTGTTTGTAGTCGCCGGCGTCGAACTCCCTCGGCTACCTCGGCGGCGCCACACTCCAACCAGGGCGCGGGCGGGGTGAACAGATATGGTTCGTGTTTGTTCAGTGCTCTGTGAAGTGACGTTCGTCAGTATTATTGCTGACATCCGTTAATAAAAAAACGAGCGCACCCCAATATCTCGTACGTCGTCGCTTTCCCGGATGTGTGATCCTCTTGCATCTTTTTCATCACTTAAGATCTCCCTCGACTGAATAGACCCGGCTGTGGATGCCATTATTCACCTCCGATACGTTGAGCATGAGACCAGGAGAGGGTGGTCCTCAGCGTTCGCGATGATCGTATTAACGGCTTCGAGAGACCCGCGAGTTTTGCGCAAAGCTCGAATAGGGCTTGGGAGGGTTGAAAGGAGTGGAGGGGAACAACGACAGGCATGTCGAGGGGAGGGAGGATGGTGGGGAGCTGAGATCTAGCATCAAAGGGCGAAATCATCGCAAATGACGAGTTACCTCCCTCGAACGTTCATGAAAGAGCGTGCGGTGGTAGCTCTCAGCTTACGGTGTTGCAGTCGACTGCGTCATGTGAGTTGCCTACGAGCATCACCCCCGACAACAAATCTGCCTGGCAAGGTATCTTCCTGAATGTCGTTCTCGCCGTTACAGATTCTATTGGTCGCGATCGACTTAAATCATTGCAAGCCTTAGCCGACTCGGACTTATTGTACCTATGAAGCCTATAAGATCTCACACCCGCATACAAACAAGAACTCCTTACGTACCATACCGCTGACCCCGAGATCGCGTTTGTGTGACCTGGATGATTGTGGATGTCTGGGAGGTAGACTAGTGCTTCAGCCACAAAGCCAAAACGCTATTTGCAGGCCGTTTCAGGTTCTGGGTCGCTGTCCTTACTAGTTAGCCATCGTTATTGTTAAGCACCATGGTTTACTAGTGATAGTAGCTGTGAAATTGCTGTCGTAAGATAAAATCGAGAGACTACTAGTACATCAAATACTCAAGCACTCACCTGTCATCTGACGACCGGTTCATCTCACGTCCTCCGAATGGTTCCCCCCGCTCTCGAGCGAGAGCCTACGACGTTGGGGGAATGGTGGAAACAGTCACCGTTGTTATTCCCGAGTGGTAGTTTTCTTGCCGCAATCGGGACCAGTCCTTTAGTAGAGTCAATAAATCATAATAGCGAGAATAGGAAAGAACTCACCTCTGCGTGTATATCATGAGTAATCTGATACCAACGATGATAAGCAGATTGCAGCTTGTCAACGTCGAAGACTCATTGAGTTGGCGGAAAGGGGTGGTCCGTTGTGTTATGGCCACTGTGCACGGTGCTTGAGTCGAGGTGATGTCGGACAATGTCTGGAGTCTTTGAGCCCCGACGCTAAAGGTGTAGCATAAAGCCAAAAGGGGGGAGGGGTGGTTGTATAAGAAAGGAAGGTGAAGGTATTGGACTAGTAAATGGCATCTAATCGTCGAAGGTAGGGGTTACCGTAAGCCGCTGTTCGTAGCCTATCATGTATAGACTACTCACCTATATCTCGCCCACTCATTCTCTTCCAACTCCACTATAATCCTATCCACTCATCGCTTCTACCCCGAACCCTCGCGCTTCCTGTAGAATACAAAAAAGTAAGTCGTGGGCCCATCCCGATACAAAAAGAAAGCGTACCTCGAAACGCGCCGCGATAGTAAGTGCCCATCTTCGTGTGGCTTGACATACACCCACCAAGCTATAAGTTTCCTCCCACCTATTTCCTTAATCATATCGACACCTTCCTGAAGCTCCGAAATACCTATAGAGCACTCACCAGGGTATGAAGCTCCGTCTAACCGTGGGTGCCGGTGAGTGTGTGGACTCGGAATTCATAAGTACCAGTGTACACTGCAAAACAAGGTAAGCGATCTAGATCAATGGCAAGAAGAGTGTGCTATAACGTACAGTATCGCTGAAGTGGAGGTCGCTGAGTTACCAGTGCTTGAGTATCGACGTGGGGCGAGCATGGATCCTGGGCCGTGACGTGACGGTTCATGGCAAGGCCTGCGAATCAGATCCCAGGCGCCTCAGCGTTGCCATTGCACACTGCGTAACCAGCAACATTTTTCGTCTGGAAAAATGTGAGCAAAATGTTGAGAGAAAGGGGCCTTTTTCTCTCACCTTTTCCACAGACCTTTTTCTACGCCTTTTCTCACACCTTTTTCTTGAACAGCCTTTGTGCCCTTTGTTTTGTGAAGACATTTTTCCTTTCATTTTTACAGAGGAAAAGACAAAAGTAAAAGAGGCATTTTCCCATTCATTTTTCCCTCATTTTTCCTGAGGAAAAATTATGCCCGTTACGCAGTGGCATATTATCTCACGGACCGTACGGGACGCGCCACAAAGCCCAGCACTAGCGCGTGCAATCGGCGTGCTCAGGCTTTGTCCCAGGCCGTAGTAATAAGTATGTACCACCATCGCCACTGCTACATTCTGCCGACTCCGTCTTCCAGCTTCAAGACCAACTCAAACGATGCAACCGACGTTGTTATATCTACAACCACTAGTGCTACTCAATAGACAAAGAGACGCATGGTCTCCTCATCGAAGTTCGCTACCACCTTGTCAGTTTCGAATCAACCCCTCTAATCACTCTCATCGCCGACGTCTCACACCCCCGTATCCTACTCGCGCGTATCATAAACGTTGAATCGTAGTGGAACAACCTCAATTATGGTGGATCGCTACTTCTTCTGGCCAATATTCCGGATTGTGCCCGTACACGCTTTGCAGATACATTCGCAAGAGGAGTCGATCCAAGTATTCAGAAGCGTTGGAAGCATAGTCTGTTGGGTGTGATCACGGTATAGGCTGAGCACATACAATGAGTCTAAATAATTTTTACCCCCGCCTCCTCTTGTGGAACTCATGCTTCGTTTTCTGTGAGCTTTTCTTCAAAGGGGGTTGTGCAAGCCTCTGGTTACCACGCGCTCGGTATCAACATACCTCACAGAGTAACTCACGGTGTACTATCATCAGGTATGACTATCTTCAATTTACTGTGCGGGGTGTCACTGGATTCCCTCCTCACTCGTGACTGCGTCTACTGACAATAACTTCCCTACAGCACCACTTACTACCTGGACCCATAGACAAGCGTACTGTCGTCGCACGATGACAACAATTCTTGTTCGTCTACCCTCGCTTTTAACGAGGGTAGGCTATCAAGAAATGTTGCTACCCCGTTCCCGGGTCAAAATTCGAGGGTATCCGGTCGAGGGGTAGCGCACCGTAACGTACTATGTCTCATCGTACGTACTATACCGAATGTCAGCGATTCATTGTACTAATATACGGTTACATGTTGTATTAGCCTCACGGGTTGCAGTACGGCCACGGAGTCGGATAATAGGGTCCTTCTGTGACGTTCAGGTACGTAGATATAGTGCACTACTTACAGAATCACGTAGCTCACTCGCGATAATTTCCCTGCAGTAGCTCGCAAGGTCACTTCTCACCGGACCGCTCGCAGTACATCATGAGAACGATGTTCTCGAGCTTTCATGAATAACTCCATCCTCTGGAGCGGGTACAGTGGGATAATGGCTACATACGGAGGCTCGATTTTGATGGACGTTCACCTGGAACCGCCCCCAGATGGGCCAATAACCATTCTCCGTATGCGTGATAATTGTCTCAATAATTTCAACATCATGCTGACACTCTTGATAACCTCTTCACGGTGACTAAAACACGGGGCTAGTACTATGATGCGCCTGGCCCTCTTACCTCGAACGTATCCATCCTCTCCAGTGGTAGCTACCATTGCCGGTCCACTCGTCAAACAGGTATACTTGTCGGTAAGTCTATGGTTTTTTTCTCTCTCGTCGAACTCAACGTTGACGATGAGCGATGACGATGACAAGTCGGGGGAATTGAGTCGTGCATCTGTACAAGATTTCTATCTGGAAGCGGAGAAGCTTGCACGGGGTGTGAAGTGGGTGTAGAGGTCTTTCGTTGCACGCTCAGAACACATCCGATGGTACGAAATTATTTCTTTTTCATCGTGAGCCCATTACACTAATATATCACTGTCAGCTACTGTACAGGGACAACAGTTATACCAGCGTATGCCGTCCCTGTCCCACATTTACTGTTAGCCTCACTCATCTTTCCCGCCGCCTACAGCCCCCCTCTCCTTTCCCATGTGGATCTTATACAAGATGCTATTCTTCGTCGATCTCCGATACGCTCAGCGCGAGAATAGAAGGGGGCCCTCGGCGTTCAAGTTTACACGGTAAGACCTCTTGATTAGCATATTGCTCGAGTTCAAGAGGCCACTGAGTTTCATCCATCTTGAAGACAAAGGGTAGAGTAAAAAGAATGGAGGCGTACGAAGATCGGGACGTCGAGGAGAGGGAAGACAGTGGAGAGCTGAGGCCTAGTATCGAAGGGATGAAATCGTTGCGGGTGACAAGCTCTCGCAATCTGATGTTCATCGAAGGACCTGCGTTTATAACTCTTACTTTATTGGTATTGAAGTCGACTGCGCTATGTAAGGCATCACTGAGCATAGTATGAAAGATTGTACTATATTGGCTTCTGTGCTGTCTCACGGGATATCTTCCTGAGTGCCGTCCTCACAATAGTAGAAGGTACCACTGGTCATGGCTGTGTCTAAGTCACTACAGGATTTACTCAATCTCAGACTTACTTTACCTATAATGCATACTATTAGATGTCACCCCCTGTGTACAAACGAAAACTCCTTGTGTATGGTACCATTGAATCCGAGGCTGTCCCTAGGTGACCGTACGTATGTGGTAGATTCTTCCTTGAGTCTTATGCAAAAGCCTATGACGTTTCGGGCACAGTGGAAGTCAGCACTATCGAGATACCTGGGTGACGATGCTCTTGCCGCAATTAGGGCATGTTCTTTAGCGTAAAGTTAATAACTCACTGTATTGAGCATTTTGGCCTCGCTTCTATGCAGGCAGTAGTCGAGAGCACACGTGTCACGAACCGAAGGCTTAGGTCAGTTCAGATGGAATTAAGAGTGGGCAGATAACATATGTACCTTGCAACACGGCACGAAGTTAAGAAGTGCTTCGTCTCTGTTTAAAATATATGCCTACAGAGCTCTTGGTGCCTTCCTGCATGCATTAGGTTCACAGTTGGCAGCCAAGTGAAATAGGGGGTATAATGTTATAATTATGCACAAAAGATTCAAACAGCGGATGGCCACAGCTAGAAACCAACGGACGTCGCAATAATGAGCGGTTTTGGTTGAAAACCTGCTCGTGCTTCACCACAGAAGGTTCACAGTTGCCAGCCAAACACAATAGAAAGGGGTGGAGATGGCAGGTACGAAGAGCATGAAGAACTCACCTGAAGAATAAGTAGGTGTGATTGTCCTCCACCAAGCCAAAGTACTAGTCTGGTTATCCGCGGCTCTGGTAAGAACAACATCGTCGACTATTGTCAATACCTATGTGTACATAGGAGCGTCCATCCAATTGCACAACCACTGTTGAAGCAAAGAGTCGGAGACTTGGAAAATGGGAAGAAGTCGAAGAAGCTGGGAAGAGGTAAGTAGTAAAAAGCTTAAGTACGGTACGTGGCGCGTCGATACTGGGACGCGACCAGCGTGACTGTCACGTGCTCGTGTCCAGTGATCGAATCTTCACTATATTTTGAGCGCTAACTTTTATTTCCTCTGGGCCGAAGTACCTGTTTACTACGCTCTCTCGCTCGAATATTACCTCAGCGGATATTCAAGATGACATGTGGGCATGATGGCTATGTTGTAAGTAATATAACCCTTTCTACATGTCTTTTATTCTAATGGACACGTTATTATAGAGACCATTACTAGTACACAAACCATAGCACTCTGACGGCCTTGCGACTTGGAGAGTGTGACGCCCCAGACAAGCTCTCTGAACGACAATACAAGTGTTAGCTCTACGAAGGCACCGTGCGGACACGAGGATGATCTGGCATGGTTAGGATGATAGATGGCATGGAGAGTCGGTGAGGTGGTGGCGTAAGGACATGCGACTAGGTGCGTGCTCTCCAGGATATGTCGTCTTTCTTGACGTTTTATACCAGGTGAGTTGGATTCTTACTGTTTTGGTACAATTACAACACCCCCTTTCGCTTTCTTGATTGCTATGTACACCTTACCTGGTGTAGCCCCATTCCCCCTTCCTCATCGCATCCACCTTTCTCGTCACAGAGAGCCACCCACCACCAGAAACCAGAAGAGCGTCACAGACCCGTGCCATTCAATTAGAACTACACATACGTTTTCACGTACTGGCGTTATGCCAATAATGAATTCTTATTTTATTATTCCGTCGTATGTTATCTGCTCACTCCTTCCGTTGGTAACGACCTAAGCCGTAGGATTCTTGTGCTCTTAAGGAAGCGTAACCGTAAGTACCGGAAGCGGAAAATGATTCGAGGAGAATGGAGTTGGAACTTGAGCAGACGAGCGAGTGGCGGAGGGCAGGTTTAGTAAGGTGAGTAGTTGATACGAGACGAGCTACGGGCAGTGTCTTACACTGGAATTAGCCATTGAGGACCAGATATCCCCGTGTATTCAACACCTTCGCTTTCCATTTTTATACCTCCCCTCCGTTTGGACCTCATGCGATCGGCGCTCAAAGATCCAGGTATCGTTTGACGAGCTTAACTCAGGGTGGCTGTAATCCAACGGACTACCACCCTCTCCTGCTGACTCGGTGAAGTCTTCTATGTTGGCAAACTACCATACGCATAGAGGCGAGATCATTTCGGCCCTCACTACAGTGGTGAGTAGTTAACTTTGCGCTAAAGAACATGCCCTAATTGCGGTAAGAACGTCGTCGCCCAGGAAGCGCAATAGCGATGACTTTCACCAAAGCCGCATCATCATAGTAGGCTCTCGTAAAAGCAAGGAGAACTTACCATGTACGGCTGGGTCACCTAAGGACGGTCTCGGATTCAATAGTGCAGTATGCAAGGAATTTTCGTTTGTACGCACAGGGTGGCATCTAATAATAAGCTTTATAAGTACAGTAAGTCCGGGATTGTGCAAAGCGATCTAGGCCCGAGCGTGACAGTGGTATCTGCTACGGCGAGGACGACATTTAGGAAGATATCCTGCGAGGCAGTACCAAAGCCGGTATAGTACAGAAAATCGTACCATCCTCGTAGAAGGCTCAAATAACCCAGTCGACTGCAACACCGACAATCTGAGAGTTCCATTTCCATGAACGTCCGATGGCGAGAACTTGTCTTCGGCGGCGATTTCGCCCCCTTCAATGCTAGCCCTGGGCTACTCACCATCTTTACTCCCCTTGACATGCCTGTCGTCGTATATCTCCGCCCTTTTCCGCCCTCTCCTCTGTCCTCGTGGTGGACCAAGCTCTTTGACAACTCGAGAGGCCTTACTGCGTAAACTCGAGCGCCGAGGATTCCCTTCTATTCTTGCGCTGAGCGTATCGAAGATGATCGACGAAGAATAGCATCTTTGGTAAGGTCCACACGGGAAGGGGCTGTAGGCGGTGGAAAGGATGAGTGCCATCATGTTTCATGGCGTGAGCCTGGGGGCAACTCGTTGCACACGACTGTGGTGGCTCCGCGCCTTGGGGTGGTGAGTCGTGTCTGCAACACTTGACCGCTCCTTCCTCATGCTCAGACAAACCCTTGATATTGACTTGAATTTGCCTCGCCCAATGACCTTACTGAATAAACATTTATAGCTGGAGATAAACACGTACTGAAGTAATTAAAAGGCCCTCGTCGGAGCGCTGACCTACGTGAGTGCAACCTTTAACCATGAATAGCGGGAAGTAGTCTGGTTGTGTCTATATAAGAGAAAAGGTAGTTCTGTTAGTAAGGGCATGCATGCGGATACTCTCAACTCTCGCCCATGAATTTGAAATGCGACACACCCACCGATAGTTCTGTCCCCCACGATAACGAGGACGCTCTGCCCAGCATGAACTCGACTTCCTCCACCGCCTGCTGCTATTATCGCAGTAAATGGTCCATCACTCAACCAGGCGATGATCAAAGCTTGAGTTCTCGCATCGACGGCCCACTGACATAGTTTGCGAGACCAGGGAGGCGATTGTGGCGAAGTCGAGAGCTTGAGGTAGTAGTAATGTGAGAGGACATAGGTGAATTCTACTATATTAATGGGTATGCCTATAAACAGACGGTACATGATGTCCATAATGAGGGGAGCTCGGAGGGCCTACGCGAACCTGACTTGGGAACGAAGTCACGATACGCGACGACTTCATTGCTCTGTAATAAATGTGAGAGAGTATCAATGAGTGCTGATATATGCGTTCGGATAGTGCGACCTACCGCCATATACAACGGTCGAAAGTCCCCTGTCTGACGAGTTTGTATGTCCCAATGCGTTCAATCTGGCATACAACTCCGTCGTCAATCTGATATTCGTTCATTATCACGACCATGTCTTCTGAGATCCGGCCTGTTACGGTACTGTCTAAGTCTGAGCGAACCCCCAACGCGTGAGAGTCTTCCACATACCTATGTGGAATTGTCAGCCACAGGCGCCATGTATACAGCGTGCGACTGAACGCGACGGCGCACTTCTCGCCGACGACGGCCTGTATATTAGGTCTAAAGAAAATATAATCTATTACTGGCAACGTACCTGGTGCTGACATAGCACATCTTTGAGCGTGAGGCCTGGTGACCCAGTCTAGTGGTTTTGAGTGTTCCGGCGCGGCCACAATTCTCGACGTCTTCCAAATTCTTCGGACCCCAATTCTCAGACGAGTGAGCTGAATAGCACAGGGGCGGGAGAAGCGGGAGGGCAGGATATTGATGACCAGCTTGTGGCTTTGAGTGCTGAATGGAGCTATAAACTTTGTATATCAGTACAACGTCAGAAATATCGAGATCGCCTTGCACACATACTGATATTAACACCAATTAGTAGGCCACCATCGAAGAGGTCCCTTCATCCATGGCCAGTATTGTGATCATCGTGTCGTGCTCGTTAGAGCCTGAGGGGTTGTCCAGGAATGACGTACATGGGAGCCTAGAAAACTGGCATTCCAATGTACCGACGTACTGTGAGCAGACTGGCGAGGAACCCGAATGACCTCGATAAATGCTACATAAAATGCGTACGAGAACCACACACCTGAATGCTATAGCGCCCCATGAAAGTCCAGCATCTAAACCTGGGACGGCCCTGTCTCCCATGAGGAACGTGCGACATTAGAATGATTTCCCGTAAGTCTTAGGTGAATGCCGACTCTGTGACAAAATCATTGTCGATGAGGTGGAGTCGTGAACATGGGGGAAACAATAACGACGGACGTACCTCGAATCCGTTCGGTCACATATGAATACACGTATGGGTAAGGCTGGGAATCCGGGCGATGATAATCATCGCCTAGTTGATATTGAGCGCATGATAATCAGAGGTATTGCTTCAAAAATGCTACATGGAACTATGTGATAATGAGCAATTGAAGGATATGGGTGCGTCATCGAAGGGACGTTGTAGCGGGGCGAGCACGGGAAATGACGAATAGCTCGAGTAGAGGGGCGTGCGTTGAAAGCTACAAAAATGAAGTGTTCGAAAAAAGGAGACAGTTGAAGAGATTATACGTAGACTCACCGTAAAGCCATAATGAAATCACACTCGTAAGTCCCCAACACTCCTATCACTAGGATTGGCTCCTCATCGTGCTGGACGATCAACCAGCGGCCTACTACGACTTGAAGTGCCGGGGCAGCGACGATTCACTGTAGTCGAGATTTCTTCGCCATGGCTCAGCATCCAGAATATACGTGAGTAGTACCCGAGAGCGGTGAACGTCGACGATTCGATGATAAGGGAGACAGGATGACAAAGATCTGGGTTGGGCGGACGGCGAGACACATGGCCGTGGAGTTACAATAGCCACGGTAGCCTTAACGAAGCGGTCTTGTGTTATTTGAGTTGGTCTTAAAGCTGGTGAATGAAATGTCGAGAGCCAGGATGGAGCAAGGGGAAACCGATGATGGAGGATGCATATGTGACACAAGCTGGGATCAGCCACCAGTGCATGAGCTTTGTGGCGCTGCCCGTTCGGCCCGGGAAACTATAAACGCGCTGCTAACTTACTATAAACTGACGCCAGCAACTTGATATCCAACCTCGTCCCCTCGTCACTCGAGCAACACTGGCATTCACAACTCGACGTCCTTCACTCTAATACGAAAAATTGCACGCCACAGCCTACCATCGACATGATTAGCTAGTTGCATACCGGTGAGTAACACATTCGACCCATAGTTCACAAACTGATACCAGTAGCCATTCTCTAGGTAAGCTGAAGACCCTGGATGACGTCGTCGATGCCCACAGTTATGGGAGAATAATACGGTACGTAACATTTTACTCATACACCAACATCGAGACCAACCTAAAAAAAATAGGTGCTCTCAAGTAAACGCGACCATAGTGAGAGGGGGAATTGAGGGGCATGAGACGAATAGCGTTAGTTGGGAGGTTCGCGCGGTGCATTTAACCCAGGTACGTTACAGGCATCTGTACTCACGTCTCGGGTACTGACCGTGTTTACTCCCAGACCCGCCATCGCTGCTCTCCTCCTCCCTGCCCTCGTCCGCGCAGCAGACTCCTGTGCCGCCACCCCAGCCCAACTATTCGTCCTTCTCTCCAAAGCACTCGTGATTATCAAGTCCTTTCCCTTCAATGAGACCCCCAAACCCGCGCCTTGACCAACACTGCCCGCGTGTTCGATCTTTACTCCCCTCCCCCGTTTCAAAAGTCTAGGACCGACATCAGACCCGACATTGCGAGGATCAGCACAATCACATATCCAGTGAGTCAGCTATCTTTCTGGCATTGACTCTGACCTGACAGCGTATATAGACTGACTACGAGTAGGGTACAACTTTACCACCCAACTCGACGACGGTCACACCCGTGAGTCCCTCTCCTCCGCCTCCTCCTCTTCGCCTTCTAACATCCCCCATGCAGGTTACTTCACAAACGACTACACCACATTCTGAAGACCCCTCCCCACCCCCTTATCTCCTTCACCCTCCCCCCTCCCTCAAAGACAGCACCCAATCGAGCGCCCCGAATTATTGCTATCGATGTAGGAACCTGGCGAGCATTCTAACGGTGGAGGAGAACGGGGAGAGGAGGTTTACAGCGTTTAAGGAGGCGGAAGAGAATGAGAGAGAGAGAGAGGAGGGATAGGAAGGGGTGTTGGGAGGGCGGTGAGTTACTTCTTCTTTTGTCGAGCATGTGGATTTCTTCACGCGTCGAGAGACGTTTAGGACGACGACTGATATATTATGATGGTTAGGGTAATATGCCATATTTTATCTAACTATCCGAAGAACACTCTTCAAATGGTTGTGTATAATATCAGTTATTTCAGTACGTCTTATTTTTAGTCAGTTCTCGTCTTCGGCCTGTAGAAGCACGCCTATCGCGTAACCGAAGTGCGAACTATTGATTTTGAACAATAAACAGCTCACCAAGTATCTCCTCGGACACGACTAATGACGTCAAAGGGGCAGGGGGAGCCACCGTGCTCTTCACCAATACCAACTGACTCTCGCCTTTTGCTTCGCCGTTAATCTCCTGCTCCTCACCTCCCTCGACTTCTCTGTTTTCGCTGCTATGCATGCCATTGATGACGATGGCCTTGAGCCTCTTCTTTCCTCTCCTCCCCCTCACTGACTTCTTCTTCGCCGCTCCTGGAGTAGCCGGTACATCTTGCTCCATATCATTGTCCGAGTCTTTCCCCTCTCCATTTGGATCTTCCCCATCCTTCTTCAGCGCCTCACCAAACGATACCTTTTGAGTGTGTTGTTTAGGCGTCGATGGAGCCCCCGCACCTGGCATCGAGGGAGGCACGGACGCAGGTGGTGGTACAGGCGTAGACGGTGGTGGTGCTGGGGGTTGGTGATATGTCTGGAATATGAACTTCCACACTTGATACCTTTACAACCACCCCATCTTCTTTGCTCTCCTCCGGTGTCCCATAGTAATCCGTCGTGCTGGGAGATCTTAGTAACGCCAGCGGTTTGATCGTAAATTTGGCTCTTGGTTTTCTCTCTGCCTCCTGGCTGCCCTGTTTGTGTTCTAAGATTTTGTAATGTAAACTAGGCCATCAAATCAAGGTCGTTACCGTCACTGAGGTGTGTGCTGAACGAGGGCAAATCCTGGCGGGGTATGGGCTCAAGGTTAGGTATTTTGCAACGTACGTTCCAAATCAATGCACTCGTCGCTCTCACTCTCTGGTGAACTCTGGTCCCATGTTGCGAGCATAATGCTCACTGAATGAGCATGCGAAAGGTAGGGCGTCGACGTTCAACGTTCAATATTCAATGTTCAACGGCCACTCAGGTGTACAACAGTGAATGAAAAAATCGTCTCGCACACATCTTGCCTCCATTACTGTCAACTGTGTGCAGGCGTGCCACTGTGTAGCACGTAACAAATCTTATAACGACAGAAATCTATCAAGCCGACTAGAAGCCAAAGTACAAAATATGGCGGGACAGGTGCGCCCATGTGCCTAGCGGAAGTTCTGAGAACAACAATGTGAGCCTCAACTGGCACTGATTGATATACTGATCCTCGCGCCTCGAGTCTAACAGCATACTACTTACCCTAACGGGACTCCTTTCCTCTTCTGAATGATAGGGAATGCCTGACTTGCATGAGCAAGTGTGACAATCCCGTCACTCACAAGAGGAATAAATCCCGCAGGAGGCTTTGACTGAGGTCTCAGAACTTATCTCTCTGGCCGGAAAGATAACCCCTGAGAGGGCCCAGCCCAAAGCTACCCCATGGGGACATAAAAATACTGTACAATGGCCAACTCGAGGGCATGACTTCCAAGAGTTGGCCGCTGCAACCAGACGACAGACACAAGGACATTGCTGCCCTTGCGCCTGCCGCTGGATTTATCGGGGCATGCAATAATAGTTTCTTACATGACTATCTACCCCAGGATTACCTCGAGAGGATAGTCATGACCAGACGACCGAAACGAGGGCATCACTTCCTCGTACTTGGCCATCTGGGTTTCAATATGGCAATAGGTTTTTAATATGGCAATAGGTTTTTGTTTCTACACAACCGCCGTCCGAATGCCATTACTCCATTGCGGGCAGCCGTTGCGACTCGACTGCCAACACGAGGACAGTCTGAGATTTCCTGAGGTAGAGCCGCCGACCCAAGGGGGCACGACGTCCTTGAGTGACGGCTCTCGATATGTCTTTGTCGCTTGAATGCAAGCTCGGCGGCGTCAAGAGCCCGGGCCCTTCGTGCAACCAATCGAAAGGCGGCCACAGCTGCGGGCTTCAGTATGTGGCCATTCTCTCCGGGGGCGGGGGCAAGGGCGTGCACATGCAGTAAACGGATGTGAACGTGGCAGGAAGAAAGATGGCATTAGGCGGGCGGGCGCTCTAATATAGGCCCGCGATTCGTGACATGTCACATCACGCTCGGTTAAAAGCAGCTGCCTTGTTCGGTGTTTCATGCATTTGTATGCCCTCGTTCAAATGAATTGCAACGACTGTCGCGATATTGCTCACGTTGATCACGAGGCTGACTTAAACATTGTTATTGTCGGGCTCATCATCCACAGTACGATGCAACTTTAAGGACTCGCAATTGGTCACGGCGAGAAGGGATTGAGGTCTCTTCGGCCTCAATGTGAAGCCGGCACCGCAGTGGGATCTGTAAGGCTCACCACGTCTTCATTATTTACAGTGCCTGGCTTGCTGGCGTGGCGAAGATGATGTGATTGAAGCTAAAGTAGACAATGTTGTTTGTACGTCGATCTTCGACGAAGAGAACGGTGATGACGAGACGACGGATGATGCAAGACGGATATTCTCTCCCTTCAGCGGTGAGAATGTACGATCAACGATGTCCTAGAAGCTGTTCTGGATGGTATAGTGGTGTGCCTATGGCGAGGCATGCAGTGTCTATCGAATTTTAAAAAATAAACCACGATATCAGCGATAATCGTAGATCGTTGAAGCAGTCAAACGCATACCGAGCAACTCTTCCATAGGGCGCTCCCATATAGCCTCCTCCAATGCTCTAAACACGACGGAGAATAACGGGATCAATAGGTCTTTCACGAACGCCGTCCACTGGTCGTCCAGTCCGAGCCGTATGGAAAGCGTACTCCAAGGTGTAGTCGAATGAACCCGCGCTCGAAGGTCTTCGCCTGTACATCGACAGGCATCTGTGAGTAGATGGGAAGCACGGTTGATTGAGTTGAGATAGTCGTTCTACACATATCGTGTAAACTGATATGCAACGACGATTATAACGATTGTGCGTACCTCTGATGGACTGGTTTGTAAACTCGGTGACCTCTGAAGTACCTCTTTCACCGCACTACCCACGTATCTTCACAAGGTGGTCGGCGTGATAGATTTAGACAGGGAATGTACGACCAGGGATGATGAACGTCGGTGCGTTGGAGTTCTTAGAATCCCGAAATCTGCACGAAGTCAGCACCAGGCTATGAGCACATCAGCAGGATGTGTCTTACCTTTTCAGTACTCATAGTAGGGGAGGTCACAATCAGTTTGAAGTCCCTTTGCTGAGACAAAACTACGCCGTAGATAAGTCAGCGAGAGATGTAGTGCAATATTGGTGGCATACCATCAAGGACGACGGTATTCAAAGATCGTTCGCTGAGGCGTTAATCAAGACATAGAGTTCCTTCTCGTACTTCTCGCTTTCTTCAGCTTTAGCACGCCCTTTGTATCCTTACGACGCAACGTGGCACGAAGGAAGCTGCCGACGCGATGGTTGTTCCCTCGGTCGCGCGCATCTGCAGCACTGATCAATGGTGCGTTCGATATGCTTGTCTTGACGGAGTATTCCACAAACCATTCAACCTTCATGCTCTTGTTGCGGGATACAAGTACCTTGGATCGAACACCATCGCAGTGGGCGGGGTCGCTATACCAAATACAGCGAACGTGAGATTTGACGTTGGCTGCGCGATTTCTGCTCGTCCCAGAGACAAATGTTCTGTCTTGAGCGTGGAAGGTAGTTTATGGAGGACGGCGGAGGTGAGGTATCTGAGAGTGTGTGACGGGTAGCGGGGTAGGCTACGAAGCAGCCTGCAATGGCAACAGAGGTCAAGAGAAGATTGAATGGATGGCTGGTGGGCCCATTGTCATCAGTGATGGGGTGTCCGTGGGCAGCGGCAATGTCTGACAGGAGCATCCATCCACCGTGTCTGAAGTGGTGACATGAAAACTCTGCTGAGGTGTTGAATGAGAACGAACGGCGCTCCAAGGTAATCTGCGACGTACCGTACGACAACGGTCTCCCTCTCTCCACCAAACACCTCAACCACCAAGTCAGACTATCCCTACTCGGAAACGCCAGTCCGCTTATAACCCCAAGCCTCTGCGAAAAGTAAGTCCCATTGGTCCTATAACTCCCAAATGCGCTGCTCCAGAAAGTTACCGCTCTCAGTCTTCGCTATGATATCCACGTAGGCATAGGGTCTAATTTGATGATCGAGAGGACGCGTGAGCCTGCGAGACGAGCGGAGTTGAATGGGGATGGATCTGTGGAGGAGAGG
>MU274967.1:2127-12717 GCA_022160335.1 Irpex rosettiformis
TCCTGTTATTGTAAAACTCTAAACTCATGATTGTAATACTCTACCCAAACAGTGTAAAACTCTTGAAAGAGATCCTGTAAAAGCCTTACTCATCTGTTGTAAAACTCTATCCTGTTATTGTAAAACCCTAAACTCGTGATTGTAATACTCTATCTGAATAGTGTAAAATTAACCCTGAATATTGTAATATCTGTCAATTACTGTAAAACTCTATTGGATCACTGTAAAACCTAGTTACTCATTGTAAAACTCTTCTTGGTTATTGTAATACTCTACCTGTTTGTTGTAATACTCTACCTTTCTTTGTAAAACTAACCTTAGCTATTGTAATATTTATTAACTCTGTAAAATGTAACCCTGGTGTAGGGTTAGCACAGATGCCTAAGCATGCATGTACATATATACTCCGCAATGGCTGAGAATGTAACTTCTCAGTTATTCCACCTTTTGGGATAATAGTTTCAGCGTGCAGAGTCTAAACCAGTTTACATAAAATCCTAGCTTTGTGATCTCACTACAATGATCACAACTCAAGTGTACGACACTGACTGAAAGAGACAAACCAGATGATTAGCAATAGATTAGTACTTTACAAACTATACACTATGATGTTGCTAAGAGCTCATTGTCATATGTTGAGCACAGTAAACTCAAACTAGTGAAAGAGAACAGGAATAAGCTCTAGAATAACTTTGTCAATAATAGTAATAACTGTTGACCATCAATGGAGTCGTAATATTGTCTGCCAATAGATCTGTTGCTGGAGGTTACCAAGTTAGTGTTGATCGAAAACTTGCTAGAAACATGAATTTTGCTAGAAAACTCAAATTATTGACTTTAGATAAGTCAATACTCTCACTATGTCCATTCACTTTCATTACTCTCATCTTACTGTCCTTTCTTATCATATTTCCAATTTTCACTTCTTTGACAACTGTCTCTTTTGTAATATTCAACTTCTGATCTCTTCTAATGTATTTTGATTTCTTCAAACTTCTAAGTATTTATCCTTTATTGTTTCCTATTTATTCTTTGACTCAAGCTAGTATTAATTATGAATTTTGAGTTCACGTGAGTTGAGTCTTTGACGGAAAGTAAATGTGCTATGATGTTCTCTCTTGATTTCGTAGCTACTTATATATAAGAACATCTTGAAATATTGTAGATAATCTTTCTAATAAATCTCTATGCCTTGCAACGACTGTGTGTGACTATAGTCAGGAACACTTGTGACAAGATAAGGGAACAAACATGAATAAACAATTAGTGCGTTTAGTGCTTGCTTGAACTGACAACTCAATATTCAACAATTGAGATTCTAGACCACTTTCAAGTACTTTGTTGTTCTCTGAGTCATTTGTTCAAGAATTATATTTAATTTCTCATACAGTACATAACTAACATTCTTCAAGTAATCCTCAAAATTCCAGCCTCTACTATCTTTACTTCTAAAACTTATTCTGAGCTATTATTTTCTTCTCTCAATTTAAAGTTAATACTCACAACCACGCCAAATCAATGTCATTACTGAGATCTGCCACCTCTTCATTTTATTTATAATTATATTTAAATTATGTCTGAATATCAACTCCATTTAGCTGTAAACTGGTTCAGACTCCGCGCGCTGAAACTGTTACCCCAAAAGGCGGAATAACTGAGAAGTTATATTCTCAGCCATTGCGGAGTATATATGTACATGCACGCTCAGGCGGCTGTGCTAACCCTGCGCCAGGGTTACATTAGCCTGGCCAAGTTGACCCAGCTATGAGATTATGCTCTGTTCACAGTATAAGTATTTCCTGATATTGTATTTGAAACTCTGACTCTATGTGCTATCCTTACCTCTTCTTACTAACAACTACTGTACATTTCAGCGCTGAGAGGATTGTCACATGTCACATCAAATTCATTCCCACCGCTATTGGGCATCTGTCACATGTCACTGACGGTTCATCCTCTTGTGATGGTCGAAACCTCTATATACCTTCTGCTGCCTTTTTTTTGACCCTGCGGGGCATGACAATCACATGCTGTCATCAATCCTCTATGCTGACTTTGTCACAACAAAATTCAGTCCCATCCTCTCATCCTCTATGGAACTTTTTGTCACAAGTCACAACCCCATCCTCTCAGCGCTGAAATGTACAGTATGCCTGCAGAGGATTCACAACTATTAATCTATCTCACAAATAGCTCTACTTGCATGTAACTCATACAAAGAGCTGTCAAAGCAAAGTGAAGTAGCTCTTGTACAACAATACTGATATATAGGAAGAAGGCTGAACAAGATAGAACAAGCTTGAAAAATATATAGAAGTCTGTAGAAATGTATTTCACAAGAGCTCAAACAAAGCTTCATTAACAAGCAGCACACATTTATACAACAAACCAAGGTATATTTGGTGTACAACTACCACTTGGTACAATATGAGCATAATCCTACACCATCATAGCTACATTATCCTCATAGTCTGCTTCATCATCCATGTCATCCTGAGCGAACTGCATTCTTCGTCGTCGCCTTGGCTGAGGCTGGGCGGAAGCTGGGATTCTGCCTTCAGTCCATTGAAGGACTATCTTGCGGGAGTCAAAGAAAGGCTTCCACATACCAAGAAACCTTAAGGCAAGGTTCTCGTACATGACTGCTTGTTTCTCAGCATAAGCGATAAGACCACTCCTGACGGCTGCGGATATAAACAGGCTACGATGATTAGCTTGCTCACGCCACCACTGTGCCTTCCATTCAAAAAATACAATCGTACGACGCATCTCCTCTTGAATAAGTTGTACTTCCTCTGCCCATCGCTGAGCACGTGCCCGCGTCTTCGTCCACTCAATCTGTATACTCCGGTTGAACTCAACTTCCTCATCCTCGACGTCACTGTTGTGTGGTACATGCCAAATCCATGATAACTCCCGATGACCTTCTCCCAACGGTCGGTCATCATCAGTAGCCGGGCCACTTATGTCCTTATCCGCAAGTGGGCGTAGCCGTGTCGACCAGTCACCGTTCGGCTGAAGTGCGAGTAGAGCGGCATACGCTGCGCGATAGCGGTCCGCCGTAACTGCTACCTTATCGTTGAACTTTGTATATAGATTCCTCATCCGCGTGTTACTCTTCTGGCCGGCACCGGAAACATTGATGTGCTTGAATTGACTTACGCCGACCATAGTGCGACGAAGCCGACGAATAGTAGCAAGGCAGTCATCAGCAAGTGCGATGCGAAGCCGCACCTCCTTCTGTACGAGAGCCTTGACCACGCCTTCGCCGCGCATGTTAGCAGGTAGTGACGAGGGGAGGAATAGAGGTGTATCTTCGGGGGGTGCCCGCTCAATGCTGTCGTCATTGTCGTCGACGTTGCCGTCGACGGCAATGTCGTTGCCACCGTCGTTGGCCCCGCTGTTCCGATCTTCGTTCGCAGCATTACGAGCCGCCCAGTCCCAGATCAGAGGTTGGACACTTGGCATGTAGACACCTTGAATTCTGCGCCAGGCCTCAATGCGATGTCTTAACGTGTTTCGCTTCGTCTGAAGACTGACCAGGTCGGCAGTGGAGTTCTTTTCCTTTGAGCGAAGTCTTAGAGTCTGCCTAAAAAAAATGAGCGCAATTTATTAATTGTATTCCGTATGTACGCACTGAGAGCTCTCGAGTTCGAGTCCTATCTCCAGAAACGCTGACGCCGAAACTTCATGCGGAGAAGGAATGCCGCGTTCAGATTCTAACGACTCCTCCCTTGCGAGTTTGAGTCTGACCTCGTTGAATGTCATGGCTGAATGTAAATAGTCAGTTGAGATACAATGTGGCAAATAGAAGGAGAACGTACATTTGTTATCTTCCACAAACGGATCCACGCTAGTCAAGGGATCCGCCTCCCAGCGCTCGACCTCCGTCCTCCATTTCTCAATTGTGTCGTTGGGGAACGTCCCTGTGAACTCCGTGAACATCTTCGCGTGTTTGTCTTTCATTATGATCGCGTTGCTGAGGTTTTGTAGAAAAAGTTTCCCTGTTTGGCCTCGTTAGTATATGGCTGATAGGACTCGGATATGCTACTTACCAAATCCTAGCGTCTTTTGCCAGTTCCAGGAACTCCAGTGGTCGTCGAGAACCTCGCGGCGGGCGGACGGTGCCATTTCTTTCGTGCTCATGGAAACTGGATTCATGTGCGACCAACCAGTTTCGATCCCTTCGCCGTACGTCCGGCCGGAGTATGGCAGGTAGTTGAGAGACAAGTGTGAATGATCCTTCTCGCCGTGGACACGCCAATGCTTCTTCGGGATAGCGAACCGCATAGTCGATACTCTAGCTTCGTCGAGGAGCATACATGGCGGAAACTCACGGACGCGTTTTGCAAAGTTTTTCGAATACTGGCAAGCAATGTCGTAGGTGAGGAAAACGGGAACTTTCGTTCCAACGAGCGCACACAACAGCACGTAGTCCATTGTGCAATACCTACGACGTCGTGTCAATAACCAAGGTCACGATGAGGTAAGTATTGCATGTACTCACCTCTCGCCCTTCTGAAGATCACCGAGCCCGTTCGCGCGTACCAGCATGTGCCTGTTGCACAAACATGCCGCCGTTCCAGATACGAGATAACCGCTGTGGGGCACGTTCGCGTTTCGAATCGCCTTATGTTCGGCGGAGCATGTGCTGTTCTGTGACGGCCATGCATTAATGGGTTAAGTAGAGATGACAAGTAATGTAAAACTTACCTCCTGATGGTCGCCGATACTGTTAATGAATCGTTCATACTTCGATGTTTCCACAAAATAAGACCATCCAGCCGATAACTCAGTATCCTTGAAACCTCGCTCCTTCAGCTTTAGTCGGAAATTTGCGTCCAACATCAGGTAGAGTACGTAAACCCATCTACCCCATGCTGCCGTCAGAGAACATGTATCAAAGAGTACAGTTTACTTACGCGAGGTGAGCCGGTGCATCAGCCCAATTATCGGGTAGGTTTCGCCCAGGATGGGGACACGCCGCACATTGGACCGCACAAGCACCCTCTGTCGTCGAATTGACACTAGAATCATCGTGCCCTCGGGCACTCCGTTTGATAAGCATAAGGTTTCGCCATTGCCGCATAGCAATGTGAAACTGTTTGTAGAAATTCTGTAAAGGCGTGATGAGCGACTAGATACGTATGGCACATTATGGACGTACCCATGGTTCAGAAGTTCCCGAGTTGTCTGTGATCCGGTTCAAAGTTTTGTGATAGTCGTGCAAGCTAGTCTTGGCTTGGAGATTAAGCTCATGGAAGGCTTCAAGGACACGGAATGTGAATGCGGTGCTAACGCGCTCTCGGCTTGCAGGATACCATCCGTGCCGTAAGAGCTGTATCCAGTCGGGTATTACGCCTTCGCGTTGCGTTGCGCACGAGCAGAACCCCACGTCGACTTCATGAAATCCATTTGTGTGGCATACAACGAACCGTAACTTCATGCGTCCTACGCTCGGACATTGCTTGCCTTGATGTCCAAGGTATACAGTGAGGCCAATGTTACGAAGACTTGTGCGTTCGAAATGCGTGCCATTCCATTGCTTCCAAGCCAATCAGTTCAGACGTTATAAGCGATGTAGAGATCACGCACCTCGATCATATGCAAGCTTTGATGACGGTGCTCCTTCACCATACAATCCCTGCACAACAGGTGGGCTCCATCGCAATCCTTACACCGGTATTCGCCAACGTGAACCACCCCCTCTTCGTTTTGGCGACATAGCGCACATTTCACTGGCGAATCCTCTGCAGCATCCCCGAGTCCATCGTGTCGAAGCAATTCGTCGAGGTATCGTGATCGGAAAGGCAACCAGTCGTTGATAAGATCCTATCGACAGTCAGAATGGAGACAGTTTATTCAGAAGGGATAGTAGCACTTACGACGGCGCAACGGTAGATAGAAGGACGTGCGGCCGGTACGTCAGAACCGCTACCGTCAATATCGGGGCCGTTGGGGACATCGTCATCCAAGGGGGGCTGATCGATCGCGACAGATGTTACACCACGATCTACAGCTCTGCGACGCTCACGAACGGTAGTGAATGTGAGCCTTTGAACTGTAACTCCCTGGTCTTGACTACGAGTGGATTGAAGCTGTCTCCTGACCAGCTGCTCTGCAGCAGGGCCAACAGCCGTGAGCTTTCCATGTTTTCTTCCAACTTTACCACTGGAACGCGACTTAGCCACACGCATAGATTAGTTTACAGAGGGAGATTTGGTAGAGGGAGGATGCGTACTGGTATGTGGCAAAGTGGTGCGAGTAGTTATAAGCCAAGCCACACAGACGCACAACTCTGCGGCGCTCGTTGTTTTCGTGCGTTCTTAATTATTAGTAGTAGGTACTCCGTGCAGCACGACGAGACCATTACTTGAAACTAATTACAACAACATGCGTGAACGCTGAAGTATTTTAACATGATAGAATGACGGTTGGAAAGGCTTACGTGCACGGCGGTCAGCGTTCACTTTGATACTAATATCGGATCCATGACTCGGAGTTGTTCTCGCTTGCGTCTTTCTTCGTTCGTTCTTAGATATATATCCCTAGTATTTGCTGATGCACGTATTCAATAGTACGGTGATTCTGTTGCCTCAAAGTCAATCGTATTTTACGAGCATGCTTAGATTTTTTATAATCCCTATCGCGTGTTCGCAATTTGAGTATCGTCTTCCATACGACCCCACATTACACTACTCTACTTGTATTCATAATCTGGGTCTCCGTCCGACCCCTCTGTTATGGCCACTTCTCAGATCTCAAGCTCAACTCTCGTTCACAACTAATCACACCATAATTAATGGACGCAAACGCGCGAATAAAATATTTATCGTAGACTAGAAGACAACATATTTGACGGTACTAGTTAATTGGGCGATGCCTGTCCCTGAATGCTGGGCCCCAAAATATAAACTCTGTCGCGAGTGAGGGCCCTGTAGTAATAGTCCAGAGCTTGGGTCTTGGAGTGGGATTTAAGATAAAGGGACCCGGGAACATTATTAGTGAGAGCGAAGACACGCGCCCTGCAAACAAATCAACGCTGTGGAGTTACGGATATGGTTGTGCTTACCGATCCTTGTACACGCCCGTATGGCCCAAACTGCGTATAACGCTGTACCACGGATTTTGGTGGGATTCTCCATTCTCGGGTTCTGACTCGTATCCATAGTTATCTACAAGAACTAGGCCCGATGAGTCTAATGCAAAGTTTTGATAGTGCAATGTACTCACTTTGGTGATTAGCCTCCCAGTAGTGCCCGAGGTAAGAGGCATCACTATCGTCGTCCTCAATGTCATCGCCGCCGTCGTCATCTTTGTTGTTGAGGGGGTAAGCAGGTGGGGGAGCCATCAAGGTATTAACTACAATAGACACCTCTGTAGGGGGTGGTGTCGTCAGAGCAATAGTCCCACGAGAAGCGGACGGCACTGGACGGGTCTGTTCGTTGACTACGTCGGCACTGTGATCAACTTCGATCTCGGCGTTCGCATCATCGGCACTAACGTTGCATGCACGGTGATGAACAGCGGTACGAGAGACAGCCGACGAGACCGTGAGAGCCCTCGACATGATGATGGACGACGGTGAAAGCGCAGGAATTACCGGAGAAGGGCTACAATCCCGTGCAATAGCTTGAAACCCTCGGATTGGGCGCGACATGTTCAGGCGAGAGTATGCCCGCAGCTCATTATCCCCAGTCCCTGTGGACTCTGCCGAATTCGAGCTACGAGGTGGCCTCGCTGGCGTCATAGATGGATGGGCACGAGAGCCTGGGGCGACACTCCTTGAGTATATTGCCCAAAAATCTGAAACAAATACTCACTGGAGCTCCGAGCATCCGGGAGAGTGTCTGGTACTTCTACTGGTTGTCCGCATGGGTCTTGGTATCTGCGCAATGGTACTGAAGTACGAGGCGTTTGAGGTAAGGATTGATTAGCGGCAGGAGGGTGGTCGTCGATAACGATCTGGGAGAGGTCAAGCATAACACTTGCTCGCACCCACGCCCCAACTCGAACGGTCGACCTTCTAGTAGCTAAAGGCTATGTGGTCAGGAATGCTCAATCGTCGCGTGAACGAACGCTTGCCTGTCTGAGACGGCAACGGGGGCGTAGGACTCGTAGGGGGCGTTTGTTGCGGCATAGCGGTTTCGTAGTTGCGTTAGTCGAGGTTGGGGTGTGAGTTCGTTTTAAGGTCTTAAAACGGTGCTGAGTTTCAAAGACATTAGTTGATCTGTTTTATAAGCGAATTCCCGCCAGCCGACGGTTGACTTGCTGGGTCCTGTTAACTGGGCATTGAGTAACCCGAGTACTCTTGAACTGCCACGTCTTCGTGGTGCGAAAGCCACCCATCATGCCACGCCCCAAATGGACCACATCTGACCAAGAGTCATGGCTACTGTTACGTCTGTCAGACTTCAATGAAGCACGCGCGAAAGGAAAGAAGGGAACAACTGACTGGTTTTTACGGATTTATGAAGACTGGTTCACAGAATTCCCTCCCCCACCACCCACACCAGCGGACATTGCGCAGGCGGGTGGAGATAATGACAAGGCTATAGCAGCGGTGAACAGCCGCAAAAAGAAGGTTAGTCTTCTGTATCCGTATCATTGAGTAATTACTTACATCAATCACAGCAAGTGTACTGGTGGTATTACAACCACAAGGGTATTGCGTCAAGTGCTGAGCCTTCTGGCGGCACTGGCCAGAGGAGGATTCTAGCTCTTGGGAAGCAGAAGCGAAAGCTTCAGCGGTACCACGCGTATCTTCGGCTTCATGGTGAAAAAATAATGCCTGAGGTTGAGAGCCGCTGGAGAGCACAAGGAAATTGTGATGCGAAGGCGAAGATTGCTTTCATAGCAAACATGGCGAAGGAATTGTTAGACCAAGAAACCGATGAGGTCAAGGCGGCAGTAGAGGCCTATAGAGAGACTCGGGCGGGGAGTGACGGCGATGATATCGAAAGCCAAGGTATTAAACGGAAACAAAAGTATGTATGGCGTGTGTTTGAGCAACGTTCGGACGACTAAAGTCTTGCAGCGCCATTGATAGCATTCCGGCCACTCTCGAAGCATGCTTGAATGACCTGCAAAAGTTGACGTGTTGGGTCGGCTCGGTAATTGTAGGTGGGCCGGATCCCCGTACTGGTAACTACCAAAGTTTTGTGTAAGTAAATATATGGTCATCAAAATGCTGTACTCACCTCGGAAGTAGTTATCACGTTGGAACGACGGCCAACGCGAATGCTCGATTTGATCAGGTGTCGGATAGCTGGGCTGACGTTGAAGCCGACTTCGGGAATTTTCTTCCAAAGTGCTTCGGTACGTCAGTCACGGGCATGCATATATTGAACTCACTAATAGCTGCTGCAGGTCCTTCCACTGCGAGCGATCTCCATGTGACGTATACGCGTGCCGTTACGCCTTTACACAGCAGGCAGACGACACCTGAGAGTGTCGTTAATGAGGAGAATATTGATTCGCCAGGAAAGCCTGACGACAATGGCGAGGCTGGGCCATCAGGAGGACAGGGTGAGGCGGCTGCAAATACTGCTGGAAATACTCAGTTGTCATCGCCAGTTGAGCCAACAAGACAAGGGGACAACACCTTTGATGACGAACGTGAACGCCAGATCCAACGAAACAAAGAACTGCTTCATTCGTTGGGACTCGATACACCCTGGACCACGTCAGGGAAGCAATCAAAGCCCCCTTCAAAGGCCTCTGGACCATCGTCAAGGCCGAAACCGAAGCCCGTGTCAGCCCGCCAACTTCGATCGAAGTAGGTTATTAGGGTTACTATACCGTATTGTTTAGCTCATCATGATTCTTATAGGGCAACTATTGACGCACCTGAGAACCCAGCCCTTCTCCAGCAAGGCAATGAGAGTGCCATGCCGTCCGTCGTTGAGCTCGACGTACCGCCCACTAACCCAGCGATTCCTGTCGACAATTCCACATCATCTTCAGTATTTGCCATCCAGCCAGTCACTCCCCAGGACCCCTCAGACATACCTTCTTCCGTCGAGCCCGTCACGCCGCTCGCAAGTCGATCGGCTCCTGCTGGGAATGGGTCACTACCTGTTGTCCAGCTAGCTACTATCCAGCAGCCCTTGCCCCCATCCGATGAGCCGCCTCTCATTTCCCCACCCACTACTCCAATGGAGATTACATTCGAAGAACCATTACTCGCTGCGGAAAGTGAGCAGGAAGCTGCCACCGTTTCGAGGGTTTCGCCGTCACCTCAACTACCTGCGGCTAGTCCGTCAACGGAGATTTTGCACGATAATGACACGGTACTTACTGGCGTTCCGGAGTGGTTTCAGAAAGTATACCTCGATCTCATCAGCACTACCGACGATCCAGCATGGAGGAGCCTGTGTGTAGCATGGATTGAGCATGAGAGGCGGCTGGGCTTTAACGAGAACGTATCAAGATTATGCAATCGCCTACCTGTCGAACAGAGACCCAGAGAGGTCGCCTACTGGCTAGCCCGCGGTGTAAAACGTTAATTCAGACCTTGGGAGTGGCAAGCACTGTTGGGCGACTTGTAGGACTCTTAGATCTGCCGAGAAGCAACGGACCAGACGTTAG
>MU274968.1:8830-22750 GCA_022160335.1 Irpex rosettiformis
ATATCTTTTGTAACAAGAAACACCATTCCTAGGTCTTGAAGTTCAAGCTGTAACACGTATACCGTCCACCATATAGATCGAGTCAGTTAAGTGTAAGTTCCCAGTTTCCTAGTAGAAAGCTTATCTCCTCTAGCGAGTAGCTAAGTCTATACTGTTTTGTCTCTGTTCCTGTTCTTCTTTCTCAACTTCTATACCTCTTAAAACCTCAAAAACAACCAATAACCACCACACAGAAACTAGTCCACCACACATCTAGACCTACCTTTCCCAACGAACACCGGAGAAATATTACCGACCTAACGTCTGGTCCGTTGCTTCTCGGCAGATCTAAGAGTCCTACAAGTCGCCCAACAGTGCTTGCCACTCCCAAGGTCTGAATCAACGTTTTACATCGTGCATACTGAACAAATCACCGTCTGCTTTGTAGCACTTCCAAAGCCACTGCGCAAGCTAAAGCGTGGTTCTACAGAGCAGATTAACATGTCTAGCTCATCAGCAAAGAAAGCACACACCATGAATATACCCACATCGAATACAAATGGGCATCCAAACAACAGCCCTCTCGAACTGCATAGTGGCGACTCTCGACAGCCTCTGCCTAGTTATCCTTCATCAACACCACTGTCACCTTACTACTACCCCATCCAAAATTATTGTGGATATTCAGCCTCTTCCTACGATGGCCACGACTCAACGACAAGATCTGTGAATGTTTCGACAAGTCAGCCACAGTGGTCTCAATGGCCTCAAGGCAGTTTGGTCTATCCATATGGACCTACTTATCAATACCCTCTCTGGCCGCAGCCTACACAGCACCCTATGAGTCACCCGTATAATGGTTTTCAACAAACCCCACTAGCTCAAGAGCCCGTGACATCCCAATCCCAACATCCTCATGATTCAACTTCCCACTCACAACTGTAGTAATAGACGTACCTTCAACCAACCTTTTAGTGTAAGGATCCTAATCAGACTTCCAATGTAATAGCTAAAGGTTTCTATTAATGTGTTTATGTGTGCAACGAGATAGTAGGGGTAGGGAGTGAAGACGATAGCACAAAGCAACCTTTCGAAACGCGATTTTTCTAAGTATAGATTCACACGGTCCGGCGCTTCTGAGGGGTTCGAGTTTCACGGACAGGTTTGACCAGTCCGCTCGCAAGCTCGCGCGTCCCATTGATGACTTTGATGGACGCACATGGCGGGTTGTGATCGGATCTGGCTGGCGAGTCTATCTTATTGTAATAAGTAAATTTTCCTACTAGGATAAATCAGATAACAGATGCTAAGTCATTGAAATCAAAATATTTCGACTATCAAGTAGTGTTACCTACTAGAGTAAATAGGTAAATGAATGTTTATTGCTATTTTTGGATATCTAATCAAAATAATAACTAATGTGTATAGCATACTATATTAGAACTATATAATATATTATTAAAATTTAAATAATTCTATGATTTAAAATTCTCAGATCAAATCTGAGTATTACTATACTTCATCATGTAAAGCAGATGATTACATATTATATCTACTTGTGATGACTAGACAGAATATTTTATTTTTTTTTCTCTCTCCTCAATTTTTATAGTTTCACAGAATCTATTTTATTTGCTAACTCGTCAGTGCTATAATCTCATTGTCATTAATTTGCTTGTCTACTAAAAATACTTCTATTATTTACTATATTCTCATCTGCTTTATATAATTACAATTTCTGAGTGAAATGAAAAAAAAATAATTGTTTCAGTAAAATACAGTATATTTTCTCAATAATCTCAGAAATCGTATTTTGCCACTTGCCAACCTGCTTTCCACAAGTTATGAACAGTTCACTGGTGCTTATTATAAACAGTTCACTGGCGCTTTTTTTAGCTGGTGCAGTATTATACACATCAAAGCGGAGTTTAAATATTTTGAAGCGTCAGAACGTCATCCAGTCACATCCAAAGCCATCCAGCCCATATCTTCCTCAATTTTTATCTGTTCTCCATAAAAATAGGATCATTTGATAGGTCTAGTACTAAGCTTTCATCTGATATAATTATCATGGCAACAGAGTAAAAATTTCTCCTTGTAATAATCAAAGAGAAGTACCATATTACAAAGTGTGTTACTATGAAAATGATGGAATCAAAAGAATAAAAATCTGACTATTACTTTTTTGTTATCTTTTGAATTGAAAATTTGTTATCAGGGATGAGCACATTATATATTTGCTCAAAGTGTGTCATTGTATACTGGAATGATTCTTTTCTTTGTTTCACTTAGAAATTGTAAAGGCAATGTCTCGACTGAATATTCAGGTCAGACTGATTACTTCCAATAGCATGTATTCGTTCTTTGAAGGCCAGGTGAATCAAACAATGCTCAGAAACCTTGTGTCCTTTTCTATCATTGAGTGATTCTCTAAGGTTCCATTGATATTTAAGTACTATGGATTGCATCTCTTCCATCATGTCAAATATACCAAGGCCAGAACATTTGTATACCTGCTTGATCCCTCTCCTGAGAGCAAAGACTATGCCTACACCTTGAGTAAAAGTCTTAGAGTTTCAGGGAGAGCAGTATCTGATGTTTTGGCATGTCACTACACATCAGGCCATTATATAAATAAAAAATATGCGACAGATATAATGAATACTTACCGCATTTCAGAATTCTTTCTTTGATCAATATGAGAAGGATATACCATTCGAATGACTGGATTTCATTTCCATTTCTACCTAATATCTATATAGACACCTTTGGAATGTATAAGCATGCAGAAATTTTCAATTATTTTATATATTCATAATTATTACATAATCTCGTGTGTTGGACATACCTGTTTATCCATAAAGGGTATGATAAATATATTAATTTGATCACTTACAATATGTACAGACATGTTAGCTATTTAAGTATAGTTAATAACTGCCATAAAAAGGGGAGCCTGAGCCCAAGAGACCATATAAGTCACAAGATTGCCTCACCTGACTGAGGAACAACACCATTACATGGTATATAAGTACATCTAGTCGTCAACTCTTTAGAATTACTAATTGGCATGTATTTGTACTGTAGTAGCAATGACAACATACTCAGTTTCTCACCCTGCCCTGCTGCAACCCTATGTAACACGACCTCATATGACTTTGTTGATCCTTCCTCTGTAGCATCAATATCTTTGTTAGTTATCAATAAACTCCAATTTCATGCACACTTACCAGTGCTGGTCACCAGTGAGACTCAAGACATTCTTGACAGCCATGGGAATCTGTTGCAAGTAAGCATTAGTATGTGTAGCTCATAAGAAGATTGTTGTGGTGGTGAAGTGACTTACCTTTGAGATGCATCAGAGAAGGCGAGAGCAGTATTTATACATTCTAACATTGCTCGAGGGAACCAATGAGAATTCACACACATCTGAGACACAGGAGGGGGCCAATGATGACACACTAGGACCAAATTCAAAGTTTGTAAGACTCTGATGTGGGTAATCACTCAATGTTCAGCATTGAGCACAATGGAATGTAATAAAAAATGATTTTAAGGAGATTTGAGCCTATGACCTTTCTAATTTGGGAAATGCTCATGATTATTATTCAGTATACGGTAGGGACAGATATAAGGTAGAAATATGATGAGTATAGGATCTTTCCACTTACTTCCTTTGCTTTGTTTTAGGGTCTGATGTGCAGTGTGTACAGTCTGTAGTCTAATACTGACAGGTTATGTAGCGATGTGCGGAGAATTAGAGTTGTTTTCAGGAAATGCCTTTCTTGGTAGACTAATTAGTTGGGGTGGTGATCCAACATTTGATTGTTTGCAAATCCTTGTCAGTGTTGTGTATGTTTGAAGCTATTACATAATGTAGTTCAGGTGTTTATGATAGTTTACTAGGCTCGATGAAAATTTAATATCATGCATGGTCAATTTGTTGGTGCATCAAGATGTCTAGATGCATGCAGATATTGCTAAGGCTGTCTAGGAACTAAGAGTCTCTTGAGATGACATGCTTGGAAGTCATGAGAACTATGTGTATACAGGCAAAATAGCATTCAAGCTGGACCTCTGCACAAAGCTGATGAAGAATGGCTTCCAGTATTTTTCTCTTGATAACATGGTTCAGCAAACTCGCCAGGTTGAAGGTTCTCCTGCTGTCCCCAAGATGGTAGATAATATCCCAGATGCACATCAAGTTTGAATTCATAGGTTTGTTATGGTACATGTTGATTTTGATTTTGGTCTCCTTGCACCCTTATTGATGCTTTTCACAGGCTGTCACTAAGGCGAATACCATTGTGTGGGACTTGCAGGGACTGCCTGGTTCACTGTCTGCTGCCAAAGCATATCATGAGATAATTAACTGTCCCAATCTGGGATATAAGCATAATGTCTACTCAACCTTGTAGCAAATGAACATTGCAGATGTGCAGCACCCCACAGCTGGTACCGATTGTTGTCACTGCACATGTCTGTTAACTCATACTCTGATTATCAGATGCAAATACGGCATTTGGAGAGCAGCAAGATCATTTTGAAGGTGAACATATTGATCTTAGGAACACATCAAATGACCGGTCATGTGAACATTCTTTGGGTGACACTCCTGAGCAGCCTGGCTGCGAGCCAGGAAGATTTCATATAGTCAGACTCGGCATGTTTGTTCAACTATGTTATCAGCTCCAAGTATGGTTTACCGGTCTCCTAGGCCATGGAGGTATCTTCTCGCTTGTTCCCAATCAGTACATGTTAGCAAGTTGGGAGAAATGAGTGTTTGTCATTAGCTATCCTGCATTGGGTATCCTATCAGGGGAGGCAAGATATTCGTTTGCTTCCATCCCTTACCAGAAATCCTCACTGTATCTCTCGCTTGAGATGACTGGTGCTCCTGTACTTGGGGGTAGTCCACCTTTTTACACCAACCATGCTACGATTGCACAAGATGGTTGGGTTACCATAAATAGACCCTCTCTTATGAATTTCATCGTTCACAGTGTCCTCCAATAATACTCGTAAATACTTCGCCAGCTTTAGCCAGATTGTGGTATTGAGGTGGATGCTAACAAATTTATTCAATGAGTGTATGCCTACCCATAAGAATTTTACAGATCTACGTCTAGAAATCCACGGCGGAGTCCGAACTTGAACAAGAGTTGAGTGAAGTGGCAGATGTAGCATTGTGAGAGATGCTAAACTTCACTGAGCTGTAAGTGCTGCCGTAAAACGGCTTGATTATATAACATGGTTGATCTCTTCCCATGCACGGTAACACTTGCCAACGTTGTTGTTTCAGCCATTCATCTCATTTACGACCAGATTTTAGAACTGTGTCAAGCCTTGGTCACAGACCTTGAGCTTGAACCAAGATCCGGTCCTCGCTCCATCAACGTCCGCCGAATCTGTGCACCGCCAACCTATATACTCTCTCAAGCCTGACCGATTCTGTAATGACCCATTGGTCACTACTAATAGTATACATGTTGTATGCTATTCCATTACAGAAAACCCTCCCGCAAAGCAAGCCATGAAAGGCGAATTGAAGCTTCTAAAGTTATATCCTACGTAAGACTCCAAGAAAGGACAGTCATTTCAATATCCTCTTGATAATAAAAGTAACCTCACTGTAAGGTGCTTGGCATGCTCTTCAGTATAGCTTAATGAATTCTATCCAAAGAGAGTATTAACGAGTCCACCAGCTGCACCTAGTCTAGATATCGAGCTCAGAGCATGCAACCGCCCAGTGTTTTAGACTCATACACGTCGTGGTATGTCTAACCGACAGCATGTCTGTATCTTCCGTGGTGTCAATTAGCACCGAGTCCTACAGCAACTAGCGATAGAAAGCTAAAGTTGAGTAATTGGAATTAAAAAATTAAAAAAGCCTTGTAATGAATTAAACATGCACAACTGCGATGATTTTTATACTGCCTTTCTTGCAGTGTATCTAGTTGTAGTGCCAGATGATTCGGTGTAAGCATCTTCAAAGACATGTGCTATCATTAGAGGCGCCAGCCATGATTACACAAAACCTCCGCTCGAGTCTCTCGAGTATGAAGAAATTGAGCTTGTCAACTTTGTAGAGCTTTCCAGTCCCTACCACATGCATCTGTGCCATAAATTTCCACTACGCTGTTTGCTCATAAACATATACTAGCCACTCTGTGGTGTCTGTGTCTGACTCTCGTTACGAGGATAATGAGTGCCCAGGAAGCTGATACATAACGATCAGTCAATTGCTAACATGCCATTCATGCTTCAGGCGGAGATATAAATTTAGAGAGCTGTAAGTTCCTAAATCCTTCTGTAAGTTCCTAAATCCTTATGGGTAGGCATCCAGTGTCTTACCTTGAAGAACATTCTGAGTCTCGCATTAATCCAAACGATTGGAGTCTTGTGCCAAATAACAATGTCCAGCATCCATTCAGCAAGCGACACAAAGCTATTCAGGATGTATTCCTTAAGACAGAGAATGATCGTCTGATTTCTGGTATACCTGTAGTGACAGAAAATCCCTATGCTGACTAGAACGTTACTGCAATGAATTGCGACCACTGTACATCTAGTGAGTGACATCTCAGTTACCTCTGCACAATGGCTGACGTTTTTTTGGCAGAATCTGGAGGCCTTAAGCGCAAGAGTCATCCACAGCAGTCTGTCTGAGAAAAAAGGTTAAGCATGTGTTGCTGTCACTATGTCAATGTCGACCATGTTTTTAACTCGATATCTTCTAGGTCCCAGAGCCGCAACCATCATGAAAGTCCATGTACAAAAATCTGCCCAAGTGTCATTTCCAATGGCATCGCGGAGTACATGGTTAGTTACCAATATATTGGCTGATGTCAGTGAGGTTAGTGTGGTGATGTTCAGGCTTCTGGGTCAGGCTCTGTGAACCGAGATGACGCAGTGACAATCAGTACCGGTACTCAAGTACGAATATACCATGGGTGATTTGATAAGGTAAGATAGTCACATGTTGATTATTATATGTTGTGATTTTAATCAGGTGAACAATCGAGACCTGAATGAGTGGGAAGGAATCGCCGTATTTATGGGGAGCAGGTGTGGACAATGACGATGACGAGTTTGAGACTGATGATGAAGACGAGGAGGGAGATGAGGGGGAGAACGAAGATGAGGAAGAGGACGAGAAGGATGAGAATGAGGATGAGGACGAGAAGGACGAGGACGAGGAGGACACAGATTGTGAAGAAGATGAGAATGAAGAATGGCGCAAGGTTTGGTACAGATGTAACAGGACGGTGAACAAAGAGGGTGATGATGATGAGGAGAATGTGGAGGATGATGAGGTCGAGAACCTTAGGATGTGCGATGAAGAATTCGGAGAGGGTGGGTGCAGTGAAGGCAGCTCTAAAGAAGTGCAGCCTATGAGTTTTGTGTTCATTTGTTTTCACTATTTATGCATATACTCATCAAGGGTGGTTTGACTTGTAGACTATTGCACAAATACCGACTGATAGTGTCTATGTACTAGTATCACCTCTTCCTAATCATTTGCGGAAATGAACACAAAGAAATGATGCTGAGAGTCATCATGCACCATCAGGTGGCACTCAGATCATTCCCAGCATGGAAAGTAGACCTTTCAATATGAACCCAAGACTGTTTCTCAATAGACGCTGTAAGAGACATGTAGCATTGTTGAAGTGATAATAGATTAATGTTTACAACAGGTGAAAGAGTTATTGACCCAATTCTGGGCTGTAATGTTGAAGATCAGATACTCTCAGTTGAGAGTGTTGTTCCTGCAGTGATATCCGGTAATTTTCTGCACCAAGCACTTTAAAACCTCGACATTTTAGACACCAAATTAATTCATGCAGTAGTGCCTGGATGCCTTGACAAAGACTCTCTCGCATTATGTGCTTCCTCTGCGCAGGGTATCAAGGCATTTTGTTCTGGAACCGATCATTGGCTTGCCCTCTATCATCAATGATATGTTGACTGAGACTGTCCTAGATTGTAGCGTGTGTCATGTCATTGACAACATTTGCCCAGATATTGTTTCTGTAGTTCTGGGTGGCATATTCGTGGATTGTGACAACTGGCTCTCAACTCTCGCAGAAAAAGTCACCACCTTGGTCAAATGTGGCCTACCAGTAAAGGCGAAGTCTACCCAGTTTTTCTCCCCAGAACAAATTTCTCCTAAGGAGTTTTCTGAGAATTCATTGTCTGCAGTTTGATGCAAACACCTACACCCTTACTGCACATCAGCCCCAAAAACAAAGCAAAGGAAGTAAAGTAGGAAGACCCTATACCCATCGTATATCTACCTTATATCCTGTCCCTACCGCATACCGAATAATAATCATGAGCATATCCTAAATTATAAAGGTTGTAGGCTAGAATCTCCTTGAAATCATTTTTTATTACATCCCATTCGTGCATCAGAGTTCTACGAAGTTCAGATTTGATCCCAACGATGTCATCATTGGCCCCCTCCTGACATGCGTGTGAATCCTCATTGGTCCTCCTCGAGCGATGCCAGAATGTATAAGTACTGCTCTCGCTCTCCTTCACATCTCAAAGGTAAGTTTTACTTCACCGCCATGACAACCTCCTTATGGGCTACATGCACTATGCTTACTTACAACAAGTTCCCGTGGCCGTCAAGGATATTTTGAGTCCCACTGGTGACCAGCGCCGGTGAGTGCACATGCAACTGGAGTTTATTGATAACTAACGAAGATGCTACAGAGGAAGGATTAGCAAAGTCGCGCGCGAGGTTGTACTACATAGGGTCACGGCAGAACAGGGTGAGAAACTGAGTACGTCGTCATTGCCACTGGAGCACGAACACACGCCAATTATGATTTTACAGAGTCAGCGTACGTCTAGATGTACTTATACCATGTAATGGTTGTTGTTCCCTGGGCAGGCGGGGCAATCTCGCGACTATGGCCACTCAGACTCAGGCTCCCCTTTTTAGGATAGTTATTAATGATTATATAGTCTCTGTATACACTCAATTGGCGACCAAATCAATATATTTTTGTGCTATTTGTGAATAAATGGCGCGTCTGGCACGTCACAATGCGAGAAACCGGAAAATACGCGATAATTGCGAATATAATTGAAAGCAATGTGCGCTTGTACTCGAGTACGTCCTGAAGGCGCTTATATGGATATTAGGTGGAAATGCAAATGAAATCCGGTCATTCTAACAGCATATTCCTCTCAAACCCATCAAAGAAAGAATCATGAAATGAGGTGGGTATCCGCTATATCCATCACATATTTTTTGTTTATATAAGGGCCTGATGTGCAGTGCCCTCGCAAGTTAAAGCCTCTGGTGTTGTCCTATCTTCGCCAGATTTTATTCATGTGGTCACATCGGAAAACACCATTTACTTCCCAGTTACGAGGTGTACTTGTTCGTGCCCTTGTTACTCATCTTGGATCAGGCATGCTTCTCTTGCCTGATGTTTGGGCACTGTACTGTGATACCTCTCTCTGGATACTTGCGAAGGAATGCCCTCGACCGTATCATGTGAACACATCTCCTGATACGATAGTCAGACCAGAGTATCTGGAGCCCTTTGTCTCGTGGATGGTTTCCGATACATGTATATCCCATGCTCAGGAATTGATGCAGCATTTACAAGATACCTATGTGTAATTGCATGAGCAGACACATCTACATGTTCAGGGGTTTATCGAGAAGGCAACCAAGGTGGGGAACCTAAGAAGACTGCTCAAACCCATGTCGGCTGTGGCAATCTTAAATCGTGAGCCTGATGGTATAATATCAGGCCTCAACCCCCTGCCTATTGTAATACAACCACAGGATGCCTCTCACACAACATCATTGCCCCCCTGCACCACCTGTCTCATTCAATCCACTTCCTACCCCTACTCTCCAACTTTGCTGGGTCATCCAGTTCTTGCGGAACTCATACGTTGTGGTTCAGATGATCAAGTGCAGTAGTGCATCTCTATCACACTTAACAGATGCCCAGAAGTTTATCATGAAAAGACCTGATTTCTACCTGCCTCTTTGAGAGTTGGCCCCGTCTCAAGCAATTATGACCGCAGGGTTGGATACTGTCTTTGCTGGTACTAGAGCTGGGTTCTTCTCCCTGCAAGTCTTCCACCACATCCACTTCAATACCAAGGCTTTTTGGTTATGTCCTCCTGAACTTCGTCAAATTAAATAAATTTTACACGTTAGCAAAGTATAAGTAGTACATTGCTGCACTACAGGCCCGCTTTCCTGGACATGAAGATTTCTTCTTCTGCAAAAAGAGCACTGAGATCCTCTATTAATGATCGTACCATTGAATGAGCAGACAACTATTGAATGTTGCAATGTCTCCAGACTATCTATGGCCCCCGCCTCACCGATTTGCCTCTGCGTACCTAAGCATGTCTCACTTCAAGAAGCATCTAGCACCAGAACACAAGTATATGTGGTTCAGTGTTGGATTGTTGTCCATATTTCTGCTTCTACTTGACATGCATTTCATTGGCCTAGTTGATGAGCTGACAGTTGAAGACATTGCCAGTGTAGTTGCATCTCTTTCAGAAGAATGCAACTTTTAGTCTACGAAACTTGGTCTATCTCAGTGCTTCTTTCAATCGTGTTGAGTGTCAAACTCAGTTCACTCAGTTCTACAATGACATGTCCCGCGCATTGACAGTAGAGCAGCCAAAGGACTTTGGTTGGAGTTCAGTTGTTTGTGAACATACATTGTGTAAACTCTTTCAGCTGCTCAAAGAGGGCTTCTATCATTGAAGTATGTGATTGGTCTTGGAAGTATTTGTCATTGGTATTTGATTTTGATAGCTAAACCTTACTTGTAGTCTGTATCTTGTTCTATTGCTTTGAGTACTTATATGCATATCATAATCTACATTACAAGATAGATACTCCATTAAGAGCCTGCTTTCCTCTCTTCGTGAAGAGGTTTCTGAACCATCTCCTCCTGTACAGTCACTTATATCTTGATCTCCAGAAGCTACCCTCTAAGCTCAGATACCAATGATTCACCACTTAATTCTCAAACGTGCTGTAATGTTACATATTAAGAGGTAGGCAAATGTTGCTAATTCATCCCAAGCTTGTTATATATGTCATCAACATTCCTACTGGTAAGTTACTAGCCAGGCTTTTATATACACGTGCTCAATTTCGTTTCTGGATGAGTAGGCCACACTACGTATAGTGTAATCTACAACGAACTCATTGTGTCATCTTTTTCTTCATTCAGTCGAAGACACTTTAAAGTTGACTAACTATCCTCAGTGTCAGAAAGATCCTCTGAATAGCCAAGTAATGTTTTTCTTGTGAGTGAGGAATGAGCAGCAAGAAAAACAAGTGCTTACTGAGCAAGAGTCCAAATGCAGAAGTCGTAGAGATCAGTTGCGCAACATGCATCCTCTCTCTCTTCAACTCCTCTCCTGCATTCGACTCTCACAAAGAGCTTTCTCTCGCAGATCTTAGCTTCACTGTCTTTAAACATAGTACACAGACTGGAAGAAGTAATTACACCAGATATCAACACACCTGAAGATGCGAGAGTGTATCAGATGACTGAAGAGGAGAGAGCCGAGAGAGACGCGAGGGTCGAAAGGAGTTGGGTAAAAGAAGATCGTCGAGACAAGGAGAGAGAGTCATTTCCAGTGATGAGGACACCATCTCCCCTTTTGGCGAGAAGAATCCTGGAGGCAGAGGAGGAGCTCTCAGGAGTGAGAGAGAGACCTGGAGAGAAGACGACGCATACAGCTGACAATGGGCAGAAAGAGATTCTTCTCTCTGTCATGGGAGCCCTGTCCATGCTAAGTCCAAATACACTGAATTGTTTTAATGCATACATACAGTCCATCTCCTCAAAGCCTTCTTTTACAGTACCCGATGCAGCAGGAAGCAGCAGCACTGGTCTTCCAGACTCCGAGTCTAAGACCAAGACTGGTTCCTCACTGGTCAAGACATCTGACCAGGAAGACCTTGTCATGAATGAGGAGGATGACTTCTTTGTTGAGAACTTAAAGGCTCCAGAGTCCATCCTCGCCCTTCTTCGAGTATGCTGCCATGTACCTCTAACTGTATGCATCTCCGAGTTTCTGAGAAAAATCTCTGTGAATGAAACCAACAAGTATGTGAAGATTCAGAACTCTTCAATGGAGAAGCTTTCCCTTCTCGACATCACCCAGTGGGACAACGAGAGAAGCATAAGCATTGAAGACTGGCACGAGGCATGGAGAAATTATATCAAGACCATGAGACCTCTCGATAGACAGGGTAAGATCACCACTCTTTTCAAGAATCACTACAAGTATCTCCAGAGGCAAAAAGAGATAAATACCACCCTTGAGATGATCCTGGAGTTCGACATTGAGATTCACCAGATTTTCTTCATGAGCAAGAGAACTCACTTTATTGTCAGTAGTCCAGCCTATGAAACTAAGTTCCAGATGATTTGTAGTGACGTGGTGGAACAGAAGATCTCACAGGACTTGAAGAAGCAGTGCGAACCATACTAGCCATACAACAAGGCTGACCACAGGTCTTACTACAAGTCAGATTACAGTAATTCTGACTGCCAAGAGAGTTCGACCAACAGGCCCTTTTGAGAGAGCAGACAGTTGAGCGCTGGACTGCTCTGCCTCAAATGCAGACAAGGCACTCTAAATAGTCACCATGCAAAGAACTGTTGTAATGACAAGCTCCCAAATGGTAAACCCACCTTTACCACCTTCCAAAACAGTCGACTTGTCATTGCAAACACTGGAAAGAACCTCTGTCTCATCTGGAATCTCTCTGGGAAAGATATATGTTGAGGAGAGAAGTGTGTGTGCAATGCCAGAGCTCTCTATGTCTGTTCCTTCTGTGATGCCACCAACTATCACGATGTGAGTAAGCGATGCCTCTAAGCGGGAGCACATCCATTACTTCTTTTAGAGTGGAGGCATTCGAAGCTGAGCTCACACATTTTAACCTCTTGGAAAAATACCCTGACATTCTCAATAAGATACGTTTCAGTTTTTCCATCAGCGATTTCCCTACCTTGACACAGTTACACACTCTTCCCAACTTCAAGACTGGTATTGAACATATGCATTTCATTAAATTCTACATCTCTGAACAGCTCGAGCTAGGTCACATGTTAGGTCCTTTCTCGAAAACCGATCTTGAAGCTACTCTGGGCTCTTATTTTATTTTGTTGCCCCTCTCTGTTATAGAGAAGATGAGTAATCTAGGAAAACTTTGTCTAATTCAAAACTGTTCCTTCAAGAACTCTGACAGGAAATCAGTTAACAATTACATCAATTCAGATTTGTTTCCTGCGGCTTGGGGTTCAACAGCACAGTTCGCAGAATTGATGAGTCTTCCATCTGTCTTTCCTCTTGACTGTGAAGTCTGCCAGTTTATTTTACCATTTAGATATGCTGTTATTCTTCTTTGAGAAATTGCTGATCATTTCTGAACATTGTATGTCTATAGCACTGATTGTCACTGAGTTTCTTTTGTCTTCTGGAGGTTGTCCTCAGCTGCATTTTCATCGGAGATGGCTCTGATTGTATTTTCTTCATCGAGAAATAGCTCCACTCTTTTATCTTTTTAACTAGAAAGTAGCTGGTCTCTCCTAGATAATATTTAGTCTATGGCACTAGTTGTCACTAGTTACATGGTTTTCTTCATACTTGTGTTAGTAGGGCTGACAAGTGGCAGATACAACTGAGTGTTTATAAACTAGAATAGAATTCAATAATATGTTAGTAAATTTTAGTCATAAGAATCTGTAAGAAATATTTAAAAAATCATTATTTAGCTTACTGAGCCTTAACAAGAGTAGTTATTAAAATTTCATTAATAAATTCAAGATTCTAGAATTTTTCTAATCAAAATAAGATAATATATATTTTTAATATAATAAGTAAGCAGAATTAATTATTAGTAAGCTAAGTATTATA
>MU274968.1:23112-35907 GCA_022160335.1 Irpex rosettiformis
TTACTCTAGTAAGCATCTCTACTTACCTCTATAACATCTCTAATAAGCTTCACTAAGCATTTAAAGCTACTGAAAAGTTGACATTTTTTGACCTCTAATAAGTTTAGATTTGTTACCTTACTTACTCTAGTAAGTAACTTTACTTACCTCAGTAAATACTTCTACTTACTCCTATAACATCTCTAATGATCCCTACTAAGCACTCATAGTTACTGAAAAGTTCACATTTTTTGACCTCTATTAAGTTTAAATTTGTTATCTTACTTATTCTAGTAAGTAACTTTACTTACTCTAGTAAGCATCTTTACTTGCCTCCATACTATCTCTAATGACCCTCACTAAATATCTAAAGCTACTGAAAAGTTGACATTTTTTGACCTCTAATAAGTTCAGATTTGTTATCTTACTTACTTCTATAATATCCCTAGTGACCCTCACTAAGTACTTAGAGTTACTGAAAAGTTGGCATTTTTTGACCTCTAATAAATATAGATTTGTTACCTTACTTACTCTAGTAAGTATTTTTACTTACCCCTATATCACTTCATACAAGTAACTTCTGTTATTGTATCTGACATCATTAATATTTGCTCATTTTTGCAGAATTGTGATTTGCTTCTGTTAATTTCTCAAAAATGAGCTAATCTCAATGACCATACTGCTCACTGGCCCGATGGAGCCTGTCTCTGGCCATAGGAATGATACATGGACACTAAATCACTGTGGTCACGGGTTCCAATCCCACTCATGCCACTTTTAATTTTGACTCATTGTGACCTCAAAAAAATCCGAAAAAATCCGAAAATATTTCCTGATACAGTCTATTGTACTTCTAATATATTCATACTTTACTCTGCTTCTAAATCTGTGCTGAAAGTGCAGATAACTTCAACTGATGCACTCAGAAGCATTTTAAAGTGAAAATATCTCGAAACTCGAAAGTCTCAGAGCAAAGACAGTCTCCATAGACAGTTTCCATTTCAGTGATGGTCACGGTATGACAGCCATGTCACAAGCATTTCTAGGTGACTACGTTTACACTTAGCTCATTTGTCAGTCCTTACACCCACCACCTCACTTTCTTCTAGTACATGTTATAATAACGAGGTGACATCTGTGATTTGGCCTTGCTTCTGAGTATTAGCATCTGCTACCTTGGAGTACTGAGCTTAGTATAATGCATGCAACATGTTTCACACTGAAACCTTACTGCTGTGACCTATGCAATGTTTTACAATTTTTTTCAATGTCTGCCACTCTAGCTGACATATACTCTTGTATTGCTGTTTATTCTGATCTACCTCATCATCTCTCACTGGCTAGCCTCATTCAACTTATCAAATGCACCTCAGCTCTACATCAAGACATTCTTCTCACACAAGCTGGAAGACATTCTTTGGATATAGCCTCTGAGTACCTTTCGAGGTTGGTGGAATATTTCTTAGGTCAAGTGACAGGTCTTTCAGTGAAGGGTATTCAAAACTGCTGATAGGCAATACAAGAGCTTATATGGAAGAAGAATGTTGTGACTGGGTTGGATATCGAGAGTGTGCACCTATTCAAGAACTTTGGACATGAGATAGACCTTAGTGAGTTGCTATTATTTGTTCTCTATTTACTGACTGATAGATTGATCTGCTCTTAGCTTTATACACATTTTATCCTCTGAATTCAAAGTGTATCATTGCGACATGTAGTAACTTTAATAAAGCTACCTTAACGAGAGCTAAGCAGCTTTCTGTTATGCTTCATACTTTTGGAAAAGGCTCTGTTCAGGCAAGCTCAGTACAACTATATTGCTCTAGTAGGGTATTGTGACGACTACACACCAATACTCGATGAAGAGCAAAGGCAGAGTCGATGACAACGAGGAGGAATAAGGCAAAGCTCATGAGGAACAATGAGGCGAAGGGGAAGAGTGATGACGATGCGAGCGGAGTGATGATGATGATAGAGGAGAGGACGACAATGAGAGAGAAGGAAGAGATGATGAGCGAGAGCAAAGAGACAATGGTCAAGCGAATATACACAATCTGCAGGAGGAGGTGAGAGGACAAGAGGTAGAATCTGGAAACTTCAGAGTGAAGTCCAGTGTGACGACTACACACCAATACTCGATGAAGAGCAAAGGCAGAGTCGATGACAACGAGGAGGAATAAGGCAAAGCTCATGAGGAACAATGAGGCGAAGGGGAAGAGTGATGACGATGCGAGCGGAGTGATGATGATGATAGAGGAGAGGACGACAATGAGAGAGAAGGAAGAGATGATGAGCGAGAGCAAAGAGACAATGGTCAAGCGAATATACACAATCTGCAGGAGGAGGTGAGAGGACAAGAGGTAGAATCTGGAAACTTCAGAGTGAAGTCCAGTGTGACGACTACACACCAATACTCGATGAAGAGCAAAGGCAGAGTCGATGACAACGAGGAGGAATAAGGCAAAGCTCATGAGGAACAATGAGGCGAAGGGGAAGAGTGATGACGATGCGAGCGGAGTGATGATGATGATAGAGGAGAGGACGACAATGAGAGAGAAGGAAGAGATGATGAGCGAGAGCAAAGAGACAATGGTCAAGCGAATATACACAATCTGCAGGAGGAGGTGAGAGGACAAGAGGTAGAATCTGGAAACTTCAGAGTGAAGTCCAGTGTGACGACTACACACCAATACTCGATGAAGAGCAAAGGCAGAGTCGATGACAACGAGGAGGAATAAGGCAAAGCTCATGAGGAACAATGAGGCGAAGGGGAAGAGTGATGACGATGCGAGCGGAGTGATGATGATGATAGAGGAGAGGACGACAATGAGAGAGAAGGAAGAGATGATGAGCGAGAGCAAAGAGACAATGGTCAAGCGAATATACACAATCTGCAGGAGGAGGTGAGAGGACAAGAGGTAGAATCTGGAAACTTCAGAGTGAAGTCCAGTGTGACGACTACACACCAATACTCGATGAAGAGCAAAGGCAGAGTCGATGACAACGAGGAGGAATAAGGCAAAGCTCATGAGGAACAATGAGGCGAAGGGGAAGAGTGATGACGATGCGAGCGGAGTGATGATGATGATAGAGGAGAGGACGACAATGAGAGAGAAGGAAGAGATGATGAGCGAGAGCAAAGAGACAATGGTCAAGCGAATATACACAATCTGCAGGAGGAGGTGAGAGGACAAGAGGTAGAATCTGGAAACTTCAGAGTGAAGTCCAGTGTGACGACTACACACCAATACTCGATGAAGAGCAAAGGCAGAGTCGATGACAACGAGGAGGAATAAGGCAAAGCTCATGAGGAACAATGAGGCGAAGGGGAAGAGTGATGACGATGCGAGCGGAGTGATGATGATGATAGAGGAGAGGACGACAATGAGAGAGAAGGAAGAGATGATGAGCGAGAGCAAAGAGACAATGGTCAAGCGAATATACACAATCTGCAGGAGGAGGTGAGAGGACAAGAGGTAGAATCTGGAAACTTCAGAGTGAAGTCCAGTGTGACGACTACACACCAATACTCGATGAAGAGCAAAGGCAGAGTCGATGACAACGAGGAGGAATAAGGCAAAGCTCATGAGGAACAATGAGGCGAAGGGGAAGAGTGATGACGATGCGAGCGGAGTGATGATGATGATAGAGGAGAGGACGACAATGAGAGAGAAGGAAGAGATGATGAGCGAGAGCAAAGAGACAATGGTCAAGCGAATATACACAATCTGCAGGAGGAGGTGAGAGGACAAGAGGTAGAATCTGGAAACTTCAGAGTGAAGTCCAGTGTGACGACTACACACCAATACTCGATGAAGAGCAAAGGCAGAGTCGATGACAACGAGGAGGAATAAGGCAAAGCTCATGAGGAACAATGAGGCGAAGGGGAAGAGTGATGACGATGCGAGCGGAGTGATGATGATGATAGAGGAGAGGACGACAATGAGAGAGAAGGAAGAGATGATGAGCGAGAGCAAAGAGACAATGGTCAAGCGAATATACACAATCTGCAGGAGGAGGTGAGAGGACAAGAGGTAGAATCTGGAAACTTCAGAGTGAAGTCCAGTGTGACGACTACACACCAATACTCGATGAAGAGCAAAGGCAGAGTCGATGACAACGAGGAGGAATAAGGCAAAGCTCATGAGGAACAATGAGGCGAAGGGGAAGAGTGATGACGATGCGAGCGGAGTGATGATGATGATAGAGGAGAGGACGACAATGAGAGAGAAGGAAGAGATGATGAGCGAGAGCAAAGAGACAATGGTCAAGCGAATATACACAATCTGCAGGAGGAGGTGAGAGGACAAGAGGTAGAATCTGGAAACTTCAGAGTGAAGTCCAGTGTGACGACTACACACCAATACTCGATGAAGAGCAAAGGCAGAGTCGATGACAACGAGGAGGAATAAGGCAAAGCTCATGAGGAACAATGAGGCGAAGGGGAAGAGTGATGACGATGCGAGCGGAGTGATGATGATGATAGAGGAGAGGACGACAATGAGAGAGAAGGAAGAGATGATGAGCGAGAGCAAAGAGACAATGGTCAAGCGAATATACACAATCTGCAGGAGGAGGTGAGAGGACAAGAGGTAGAATCTGGAAACTTCAGAGTGAAGTCCAGTGTGACGACTACACACCAATACTCGATGAAGAGCAAAGGCAGAGTCGATGACAACGAGGAGGAATAAGGCAAAGCTCATGAGGAACAATGAGGCGAAGGGGAAGAGTGATGACGATGCGAGCGGAGTGATGATGATGATAGAGGAGAGGACGACAATGAGAGAGAAGGAAGAGATGATGAGCGAGAGCAAAGAGACAATGGTCAAGCGAATATACACAATCTGCAGGAGGAGGTGAGAGGACAAGAGGTAGAATCTGGAAACTTCAGAGTGAAGTCCAGTGTGACGACTACACACCAATACTCGATGAAGAGCAAAGGCAGAGTCGATGACAACGAGGAGGAATAAGGCAAAGCTCATGAGGAACAATGAGGCGAAGGGGAAGAGTGATGACGATGCGAGCGGAGTGATGATGATGATAGAGGAGAGGACGACAATGAGAGAGAAGGAAGAGATGATGAGCGAGAGCAAAGAGACAATGGTCAAGCGAATATACACAATCTGCAGGAGGAGGTGAGAGGACAAGAGGTAGAATCTGGAAACTTCAGAGTGAAGTCCAGTGTGACGACTACACACCAATACTCGATGAAGAGCAAAGGCAGAGTCGATGACAACGAGGAGGAATAAGGCAAAGCTCATGAGGAACAATGAGGCGAAGGGGAAGAGTGATGACGATGCGAGCGGAGTGATGATGATGATAGAGGAGAGGACGACAATGAGAGAGAAGGAAGAGATGATGAGCGAGAGCAAAGAGACAATGGTCAAGCGAATATACACAATCTGCAGGAGGAGGTGAGAGGACAAGAGGTAGAATCTGGAAACTTCAGAGTGAAGTCCAGTGTGACGACTACACACCAATACTCGATGAAGAGCAAAGGCAGAGTCGATGACAACGAGGAGGAATAAGGCAAAGCTCATGAGGAACAATGAGGCGAAGGGGAAGAGTGATGACGATGCGAGCGGAGTGATGATGATGATAGAGGAGAGGACGACAATGAGAGAGAAGGAAGAGATGATGAGCGAGAGCAAAGAGACAATGGTCAAGCGAATATACACAATCTGCAGGAGGAGGTGAGAGGACAAGAGGTAGAATCTGGAAACTTCAGAGTGAAGTCCAGTGTGACGACTACACACCAATACTCGATGAAGAGCAAAGGCAGAGTCGATGACAACGAGGAGGAATAAGGCAAAGCTCATGAGGAACAATGAGGCGAAGGGGAAGAGTGATGACGATGCGAGCGGAGTGATGATGATGATAGAGGAGAGGACGACAATGAGAGAGAAGGAAGAGATGATGAGCGAGAGCAAAGAGACAATGGTCAAGCGAATATACACAATCTGCAGGAGGAGGTGAGAGGACAAGAGGTAGAATCTGGAAACTTCAGAGTGAAGTCCAGTGTGACGACTACACACCAATACTCGATGAAGAGCAAAGGCAGAGTCGATGACAACGAGGAGGAATAAGGCAAAGCTCATGAGGAACAATGAGGCGAAGGGGAAGAGTGATGACGATGCGAGCGGAGTGATGATGATGATAGAGGAGAGGACGACAATGAGAGAGAAGGAAGAGATGATGAGCGAGAGCAAAGAGACAATGGTCAAGCGAATATACACAATCTGCAGGAGGAGGTGAGAGGACAAGAGGTAGAATCTGGAAACTTCAGAGTGAAGTCCAGTGTGACGACTACACACCAATACTCGATGAAGAGCAAAGGCAGAGTCGATGACAACGAGGAGGAATAAGGCAAAGCTCATGAGGAACAATGAGGCGAAGGGGAAGAGTGATGACGATGCGAGCGGAGTGATGATGATGATAGAGGAGAGGACGACAATGAGAGAGAAGGAAGAGATGATGAGCGAGAGCAAAGAGACAATGGTCAAGCGAATATACACAATCTGCAGGAGGAGGTGAGAGGACAAGAGGTAGAATCTGGAAACTTCAGAGTGAAGTCCAGTGTGACGACTACACACCAATACTCGATGAAGAGCAAAGGCAGAGTCGATGACAACGAGGAGGAATAAGGCAAAGCTCATGAGGAACAATGAGGCGAAGGGGAAGAGTGATGACGATGCGAGCGGAGTGATGATGATGATAGAGGAGAGGACGACAATGAGAGAGAAGGAAGAGATGATGAGCGAGAGCAAAGAGACAATGGTCAAGCGAATATACACAATCTGCAGGAGGAGGTGAGAGGACAAGAGGTAGAATCTGGAAACTTCAGAGTGAAGTCCAGTGTGACGACTACACACCAATACTCGATGAAGAGCAAAGGCAGAGTCGATGACAACGAGGAGGAATAAGGCAAAGCTCATGAGGAACAATGAGGCGAAGGGGAAGAGTGATGACGATGCGAGCGGAGTGATGATGATGATAGAGGAGAGGACGACAATGAGAGAGAAGGAAGAGATGATGAGCGAGAGCAAAGAGACAATGGTCAAGCGAATATACACAATCTGCAGGAGGAGGTGAGAGGACAAGAGGTAGAATCTGGAAACTTCAGAGTGAAGTCCAGTGTGACGACTACACACCAATACTCGATGAAGAGCAAAGGCAGAGTCGATGACAACGAGGAGGAATAAGGCAAAGCTCATGAGGAACAATGAGGCGAAGGGGAAGAGTGATGACGATGCGAGCGGAGTGATGATGATGATAGAGGAGAGGACGACAATGAGAGAGAAGGAAGAGATGATGAGCGAGAGCAAAGAGACAATGGTCAAGCGAATATACACAATCTGCAGGAGGAGGTGAGAGGACAAGAGGTAGAATCTGGAAACTTCAGAGTGAAGTCCAGTGTGACGACTACACACCAATACTCGATGAAGAGCAAAGGCAGAGTCGATGACAACGAGGAGGAATAAGGCAAAGCTCATGAGGAACAATGAGGCGAAGGGGAAGAGTGATGACGATGCGAGCGGAGTGATGATGATGATAGAGGAGAGGACGACAATGAGAGAGAAGGAAGAGATGATGAGCGAGAGCAAAGAGACAATGGTCAAGCGAATATACACAATCTGCAGGAGGAGGTGAGAGGACAAGAGGTAGAATCTGGAAACTTCAGAGTGAAGTCCAGTGTGACGACTACACACCAATACTCGATGAAGAGCAAAGGCAGAGTCGATGACAACGAGGAGGAATAAGGCAAAGCTCATGAGGAACAATGAGGCGAAGGGGAAGAGTGATGACGATGCGAGCGGAGTGATGATGATGATAGAGGAGAGGACGACAATGAGAGAGAAGGAAGAGATGATGAGCGAGAGCAAAGAGACAATGGTCAAGCGAATATACACAATCTGCAGGAGGAGGTGAGAGGACAAGAGGTAGAATCTGGAAACTTCAGAGTGAAGTCCAGTGTGACGACTACACACCAATACTCGATGAAGAGCAAAGGCAGAGTCGATGACAACGAGGAGGAATAAGGCAAAGCTCATGAGGAACAATGAGGCGAAGGGGAAGAGTGATGACGATGCGAGCGGAGTGATGATGATGATAGAGGAGAGGACGACAATGAGAGAGAAGGAAGAGATGATGAGCGAGAGCAAAGAGACAATGGTCAAGCGAATATACACAATCTGCAGGAGGAGGTGAGAGGACAAGAGGTAGAATCTGGAAACTTCAGAGTGAAGTCCAGTGTGACGACTACACACCAATACTCGATGAAGAGCAAAGGCAGAGTCGATGACAACGAGGAGGAATAAGGCAAAGCTCATGAGGAACAATGAGGCGAAGGGGAAGAGTGATGACGATGCGAGCGGAGTGATGATGATGATAGAGGAGAGGACGACAATGAGAGAGAAGGAAGAGATGATGAGCGAGAGCAAAGAGACAATGGTCAAGCGAATATACACAATCTGCAGGAGGAGGTGAGAGGACAAGAGGTAGAATCTGGAAACTTCAGAGTGAAGTCCAGTGTGACGACTACACACCAATACTCGATGAAGAGCAAAGGCAGAGTCGATGACAACGAGGAGGAATAAGGCAAAGCTCATGAGGAACAATGAGGCGAAGGGGAAGAGTGATGACGATGCGAGCGGAGTGATGATGATGATAGAGGAGAGGACGACAATGAGAGAGAAGGAAGAGATGATGAGCGAGAGCAAAGAGACAATGGTCAAGCGAATATACACAATCTGCAGGAGGAGGTGAGAGGACAAGAGGTAGAATCTGGAAACTTCAGAGTGAAGTCCAGTGTGACGACTACACACCAATACTCGATGAAGAGCAAAGGCAGAGTCGATGACAACGAGGAGGAATAAGGCAAAGCTCATGAGGAACAATGAGGCGAAGGGGAAGAGTGATGACGATGCGAGCGGAGTGATGATGATGATAGAGGAGAGGACGACAATGAGAGAGAAGGAAGAGATGATGAGCGAGAGCAAAGAGACAATGGTCAAGCGAATATACACAATCTGCAGGAGGAGGTGAGAGGACAAGAGGTAGAATCTGGAAACTTCAGAGTGAAGTCCAGTGTGACGACTACACACCAATACTCGATGAAGAGCAAAGGCAGAGTCGATGACAACGAGGAGGAATAAGGCAAAGCTCATGAGGAACAATGAGGCGAAGGGGAAGAGTGATGACGATGCGAGCGGAGTGATGATGATGATAGAGGAGAGGACGACAATGAGAGAGAAGGAAGAGATGATGAGCGAGAGCAAAGAGACAATGGTCAAGCGAATATACACAATCTGCAGGAGGAGGTGAGAGGACAAGAGGTAGAATCTGGAAACTTCAGAGTGAAGTCCAGTGTGACGACTACACACCAATACTCGATGAAGAGCAAAGGCAGAGTCGATGACAACGAGGAGGAATAAGGCAAAGCTCATGAGGAACAATGAGGCGAAGGGGAAGAGTGATGACGATGCGAGCGGAGTGATGATGATGATAGAGGAGAGGACGACAATGAGAGAGAAGGAAGAGATGATGAGCGAGAGCAAAGAGACAATGGTCAAGCGAATATACACAATCTGCAGGAGGAGGTGAGAGGACAAGAGGTAGAATCTGGAAACTTCAGAGTGAAGTCCAGTGTGACGACTACACACCAATACTCGATGAAGAGCAAAGGCAGAGTCGATGACAACGAGGAGGAATAAGGCAAAGCTCATGAGGAACAATGAGGCGAAGGGGAAGAGTGATGACGATGCGAGCGGAGTGATGATGATGATAGAGGAGAGGACGACAATGAGAGAGAAGGAAGAGATGATGAGCGAGAGCAAAGAGACAATGGTCAAGCGAATATACACAATCTGCAGGAGGAGGTGAGAGGACAAGAGGTAGAATCTGGAAACTTCAGAGTGAAGTCCAGTGTGACGACTACACACCAATACTCGATGAAGAGCAAAGGCAGAGTCGATGACAACGAGGAGGAATAAGGCAAAGCTCATGAGGAACAATGAGGCGAAGGGGAAGAGTGATGACGATGCGAGCGGAGTGATGATGATGATAGAGGAGAGGACGACAATGAGAGAGAAGGAAGAGATGATGAGCGAGAGCAAAGAGACAATGGTCAAGCGAATATACACAATCTGCAGGAGGAGGTGAGAGGACAAGAGGTAGAATCTGGAAACTTCAGAGTGAAGTCCAGTGTGACGACTACACACCAATACTCGATGAAGAGCAAAGGCAGAGTCGATGACAACGAGGAGGAATAAGGCAAAGCTCATGAGGAACAATGAGGCGAAGGGGAAGAGTGATGACGATGCGAGCGGAGTGATGATGATGATAGAGGAGAGGACGACAATGAGAGAGAAGGAAGAGATGATGAGCGAGAGCAAAGAGACAATGGTCAAGCGAATATACACAATCTGCAGGAGGAGGTGAGAGGACAAGAGGTAGAATCTGGAAACTTCAGAGTGAAGTCCAGTGTGACGACTACACACCAATACTCGATGAAGAGCAAAGGCAGAGTCGATGACAACGAGGAGGAATAAGGCAAAGCTCATGAGGAACAATGAGGCGAAGGGGAAGAGTGATGACGATGCGAGCGGAGTGATGATGATGATAGAGGAGAGGACGACAATGAGAGAGAAGGAAGAGATGATGAGCGAGAGCAAAGAGACAATGGTCAAGCGAATATACACAATCTGCAGGAGGAGGTGAGAGGACAAGAGGTAGAATCTGGAAACTTCAGAGTGAAGTCCAGTGTGACGACTACACACCAATACTCGATGAAGAGCAAAGGCAGAGTCGATGACAACGAGGAGGAATAAGGCAAAGCTCATGAGGAACAATGAGGCGAAGGGGAAGAGTGATGACGATGCGAGCGGAGTGATGATGATGATAGAGGAGAGGACGACAATGAGAGAGAAGGAAGAGATGATGAGCGAGAGCAAAGAGACAATGGTCAAGCGAATATACACAATCTGCAGGAGGAGGTGAGAGGACAAGAGGTAGAATCTGGAAACTTCAGAGTGAAGTCCAGTGTGACGACTACACACCAATACTCGATGAAGAGCAAAGGCAGAGTCGATGATGACGTGGAGAAAGAATACGAGACTCGCAGAGAACAATGAGGCAAAAGGGAATAGTGATAACGATGCGAGTGGAGTGATGATGATGACAGAGGAGAGGATGACAACGAGGAGGAGAGAGGAGATGATGAGTGAGACCAGAGAGACGACGATCGAGCGAGCACACACAACCTACAAGAGGAGGTGAGAGGACAAGAGGTAGAATCTGGGGACTTCAGAGTAAAGTCTAGCTGGCTTATATGTACAAAAGTGAGGACTTCTGGTACCAGGTCAGTACTCCTAACACTTAGTGCGGGAAGAAATTGTACAGTACTACGTCATAGTTCTGGAAGGTTCTAGACAGCACATGCTACAAGTCATGTGCTAGGTCATGTGACAGCTTACATAATCAAGTCCTCTATATTTTATGAAGGAAACTGATAAGATAGACACTTGGGATCAGTAAGATAGATGCTCAAGATAAGATAAGATAATGAAAAGATAGACAAAAGAGATGAAAAAGAAATGTGTTTGTGACATTACCCCCCTCCTAAAGACCTTTTCTCCAGAAGGTGGATGTATTGTCGATTCCTTCTTCCCATGAAGGTAGTCGCCGAAGAACCTCTGGTGGTGGAGAGTCGAAGTTTTCGTTTATTGGACGGAAATTCATTGCTAGAAACAGTGAGGCAGCAATGGGTCGTGATGCACCTGGATGCTTCTTGTGATACAGGGCAATGGCTTTGCTAGCATTTTTGACGTTGTCAATTGGTTCCCAGGTGTTGTCGCTATCGGGGTAACTAAGCCATTTGACCTTGTATTGGAATTTCCGTAGGAAGATCCTAGAGTCGATGATCTTCTCAACTTCATACTCTGGTGTTTCTTCGTCTTCGACGATCACAGGAGGTGGTTTCGGGAATTCCCTGTTGAGAACAATTTTGGCAGCTTTGGCTGGGTGTAGCCGATCTATATAGAAGACAGGATAACATTTGTCTCTCGGGGTGAGTTTGAGACAGTAGTTCAAGTCTCCTATCTTTTCCAGGACCTCGTATGGTCCATCGCATCGCAGTGCCAGCTTCTTGGCTGGTTGGTCCCTTGGGTGTCGTACACACTCAAGGTAAACTTTATCTCCTTTTTCGAACTGGGGTGCGTTCAGGACTCCATTGTCATAGAAGCGTTTCATGCGTTCAGCAGTGAGTTGTAGTGCCACCTTAGCGTCCTCTTGGGCTTCTTTGAGGAGACGAAGTCATTTATTGGCTTCTAGTATGTTGGAAGCTTCGTGGAGTGAAACGTGAAATTCCAGGGTATAGCTGTAGATAAGCTCGAAGGGTGACTTTCTAGTGGACGAATGTATGCAGCTGTTCAGTGTGAATTCAGCCATAGGAAGCCACTCAGCCCAGTCATCTTGTTGATATGTGCAGAAGGCTCGGAGGTATTGCTTAATCTCCTGGTTAAGTTGTTCTGTCTTGCCATCTGTCTGAGGGTGGTATGCAGTGAACATGGATGGCTCAATTCTCAGGGCCTCGTGAATGGCTTTAAGGAACTTTGAGGCAAACACAGATCTGTGATCAGATATCATCTGGCATAGGAGTCCGTGATGACGGAAGACTTGTTCGATGTAGCCTTGAACGTGTTCTGGCGTGTCCATCTTTTCACGAGATGGATAGATATGCAACTGGCCAGTAGTAGTACATAGCTTTGTATTACATTCCCTGGCTCCAACCACAATAATTCTGTGTAGTTATCCATG
>MU274968.1:47025-57344 GCA_022160335.1 Irpex rosettiformis
CTAATACAGTCTATTACACTTCTAATATAACCACACTTCATCCTGCTTCTAATTCTGTGCTGGAAGTGCAGATAACTTCAACTGAAGTACTCAGAAGCACTTTAAAGCGGAGATTGAATATTTTGAAGTGTCTGGATGTCATCTGGTCACCTCCAAAGCCATCCAGCCCATAACTTCCTCAATTCTTGTCCGTTCTCCATAAAAATAGGACCATTGGATAGACCTAGCTCTAAGCTTTCATCTGATATAGCTACCATGGCAACAAAGCGAGAACTCCTCCTTGTAAAAAAGATTTTGTGTTTGTAGTCAAAAAAGCACCCTATTACAGAGAGTGTTACTATGAAAATGATAGGATCAAAGTAATACAAATTTGATTGTTATCTCTTTGTTATCTTTTGTATTGAAACTTTGTTATCGGGGACACTCGCGTCACATCTCGCACTTGGTCAATGTGCTAGCACAGACTGGAACGATTCTTTTCTTCGTTTCACTCAGGAATCGTAACAAGAGAGAAATAAAGCTGTATTATGAAAAAATAAACTTCAAAAAATTTCCGCCCCCCCCCCCTCAGGTAGCCCTTATGTATCCATATTTTTGTCCCATAGCAATTCAAAGTACAGATTTTGCTGCTTATGTCATTAGGCGCTCGCTTACATAAGGGGTGCTGGTTCCTGATGACCCCTGCCTTAACCCTGCAGCCCAGAAAAGTACAATAATTATGAAAGGTGTGGTATGCAGTATGCAGAACATGTAACACAACAGCATTGAAAATATCACTAAGTCAAGCTACAGACAATCCCCGTCTAATCTGTCACCCGTCCATGCTAAACAAATCATCATCATCACCTGTCAACACCGGTCCACTCAAAGGGCTCAGTGGCCCTTGTGGATTAGGCAAAGGGCGCCCATTTGTATTGCGCGAATTGCTAGCCGGCATCTGATTCACAGATCCTTCTTAAGAGTGTTAGCTAGAGAAAAGATTGAAATACCAATATGAAACTCACTAGAAGCAGCAGCTGAGTAGGATAAGCGTGAGAACATGGCATCAAGTCCACCAAGTGAACCTCCCGTTACGAGTGTGCCATTGGTAGGTGATGCATGCTGTCCCTGCAAGGAATCAACAGTGAATCCAGCTGGAGGCGAAGAGCTGTGCCAGTCCAGGGACGAGCTAGACATATTGCTAGAGCTTTTGAGAGGGGATGCTGCAAAGCCTACGGAACGACCAGGACTGAAAGCAGCGGATGTGGAGGGAGATGGAATGGCGGGAGGTGGTGGCAATGCGTGAATCCGTGAGTAGCCAGCAGCGAGTCCTTGCGGAAGACTTTGACCAGGTGCATGTGCTTGAAGCGCGCGAGTGGATGGTGAAAATGCATTGTGTCTGTCGTCGGACTCACTGTTCCCAACGATTGGCCGAGCAGAAGGATATTGAGTCCGACCGAGGTAAGCATCGGAAGATGCAGCGTCGTAACCAATACTCGTGGTGAATGCGCCGGGGCGTGAAGGGGACTGTGCAAGCCCGTTCATAGCAGACAGCCCAGAGGACGGGTGATGGGAAGTTGATAGATTCGAAGCGTGAGCGTACAACGCAGTGACACCGGAAGTGAGATTGGAGCGCTGGGCTGACTTTGTGTTAATGAAATGATGAAGGCCAGGTAGAAAGGCGGCGGATGCGTTTGACGGATGCAAAATATCTTCAGAACGTCCACCAAATCCAGACGTACTCTGGAATGAGCTGGGTGTCCCGTTACCCAGTCCGCCGCTAGCAACACTGGTCCCTGTCAATGTGGAATCGGGGTTCACTATCGTGCCGTTCTCAGTCCATATTGATCGTATGTCTTGCAAAAGCGAAGGGGCAGGAACGGAACGAGAGTGGCGATGGTTTGTCTCACCAGTAGGATGTGGGATGTTTGAATCGCGTTCCAACGGCTGCGGAGGACGACTAGAATTGGTACGAGAGAACCGACGAGATTTTTCTTCCGGGGTCAGGAGTTCGGATAACGAACCCGGGATGAACTCTTCTAGATCCCCATCTTCTACAACGATGTTGTCCTGTAATCGTGAAGTCATTTCTCGCCCATTCTCATGACGCGAGTCGGGGGACCACGACATCATGGCACCTAAAGAAGCAGACAGTCCAGAACGGCTTCTGAAGTCGGACTGGGCTCGCTGCTCTGATAGCGAGAAAGTAGCTTGTGGGCCAGGGGCTGAGAAGGGTGATGTGGAAAGCAATGAAACTGGGGGAGTGCTTCCAGATGAGAGGCTGCTTAAGGGTGGGGGGCGAACGGCGGGAGATGCACGAGGTGGAGAACCAATCGGGCCAAAGCCGATAGCTTCAGAGCTTTTACCTGTTGGCAGCCCTGGATGCCTAGCGGGACCACTCATAGTAAGCGGTGCCAGAGAAGGGGATCCTTCTCGCTCCCCATGCTTTGTGGAGTCAGACTCTGGTGTTGCTGCATCAGTCATACACTGGACAGAGAGAGGCTTGCCCTGTGCAGGAGCACTTGGTAGCCTATTACTCTCATCAGGTAGACCGTAGGAAGCGAAATCTGTTGCATGTACGGGTGGGGCTGGGGCTGACGGAGACAGGGTCGCTTTCAACGGCATAGGTATGGGCGCGCGAGAGGAAGAATGGGGTCGGGTAGGAGCAGTAGAACCTGGAAGCAGGGCATTGCGAGAGCCAGGGCCCGACATCTGGTGTCCATGGCCTACACTGCGCTGAGACCTTCCTGCTCTACCATCCTTTCCAGAGGAGGTTGAATTAACGGCGCTCGCAGCAGCCTGCGCGGCTTTCTTGTTCTTCCTGTCCATGGCCATACTTTGCCCAGGTAGTATGTGCGCAAGTGCACACTTGTGACCGAATTTACAATTTCCCTTCACAAACCATGCGCACACCTCCTTCTGCTGGCCCGGCTCAAGGATTGTATGGGAGAACGGGCAGGACGAGCCTGCGGTGCAGGACCCGACCTTGAAAAATTTGCATGGAACGTGGGACAGATCCTTAGCTGCGTTACGAAGACGGTTGAGTTCCACCGTTAACTAAAGATGATGGTCAACGCACTCTTGGTTGCAGCACCCTTCAGTTTAGCAGGCCTCTCTCTCTCCTTGTCCCTCTCTCCAGCATCTCGTACGGGCTCCGTTGGCGCGTCCTCTTTGTGTGTGTCTGAGATGGGCATTTTATACAGACTGGAGATAATTTCGTACGCGAGTGTTGAGCTGGCAGAGATGTAACGGGCAGTAGAAGCGGAGGAAAGAGAGAGAGAGAGAAACGAGGCGGTCCGAATGAGGATAGAGGATTTATCGCAAAATTGACGATTCGGATCTTGATACTCGAGACTTGTGTGATAAGTTTTCCGATTGCTTATGACGCTGTCGCTAAGTCAATACAATAGCTTACAATAATATTTAATTATATGCATGTTACATACAATATTAGTAAGTGCAAGTTAGATGAGAAACAATAGAGGCTGTTAGCCGGATTACATGCCCGCCACTGGTGTGCGCCTGTCTCCAAGCCATCCCAACCTGCCCCGTCATGTCCGACGAACGAATATCCAGCTTTGTCGTAGGTAGTCACTATGAGGTCCTCGATGTTATCGGCGAAGGAGCCTACGGCATCGTCTGGTGCGTCCAGCGAGTCCGAGTCTTCGTTCCAGACTGACGATCGTTTGCTAGCTCTGCGATGCACATTCCTTCACAACGAAAGGTGGCCATCAAGCGCATAACACCGTTTGACCACACCATGTTCAGCTTGCGTACCCTGCGAGAAATAAAGCTCCTTCGTCATTTCCACCACGAGAACATTATCTCTATCCTCGACATTCTCCGCCCACCATCCCTTGACCACTTCAAGGAGGTCTATCTTGTGCAAGAGCTTATGGAGACAGACCTTCACCGCGTTATACGTACTCAAGAGCTGAGCGATGACCATTGTCAGTACTTTATATATCAGGTTAGCTGCGTTCCGTCCATGTCCCGGAGCCCCAACTAACTGGCTATGTCTGGTGGCGTACTAGACCCTCCGTGCTCTGAAAGCATTACATTCCGCTGATGTCCTCCATCGCGACCTGAAACCTTCCAATCTACTGCTTAACGCGAATTGTGACCTCAAAGTAAGCTCTTATTGTCCGTTGACGCGAGTATTTTCCCAATGCAAACGATGACTGAATCTATGCTCGCAGTTATGTGATTTTGGTCTTGCCCGATCTGCCCGGCCTCCGCCCAATTTTGCAAACGACAGCAGTACCTTTATGACTGAATATGTTGCCACAAGGTAAAATCCACTCTTGATCTTACGATACACTCGTCTGATCATTTTTAGATGGTACCGTGCACCGGAAGTTATGCTCACCTTCAAGGAGTATACGAGGGCGATTGACGTGTGGAGCGTAGGCTGCGTCCTGGCCGAAATGCTAAGCGGAAAGCCGTTGTTTCCTGGGCGAGACTGTACGTGTCATGGTATACGACGAGAAACCTGTGCTCATGAGGTCTCTGCAGATCATCATCAGCTATCCATCATTTTGGATGTGCTTGGTACGCCTTCACTGGACGATTTTTATGCCATCACCTCCCAACGGTCGCGCGAGTACATTCGCGCCCTGCCATTCCGCAAGAAGAAGCCGTTCAATACATTGTTCCCGGGAGCGAACCCCCTGGTTTGTTCCCTATGATGCCCCCACCTTGGTTTATCTGAGTATTGACATGTTTCCGTTCTCAGGCCCTGGATTTGATGGAGAAGTGTTTGACGTTCAGCCCTAAACGCAGGATCGATGTGGAGGACGCATTGAAGCATCCGTATCTAGAAGTAAGACGAAGACGTTGAGGGCAGGTGGAGCGTATTTCGCTGAGACTTTTTGTGAACAGGCGTACCACGACCCGCAGGATGAGCCGACTGCCGAGCCGCTGGACCCTTCTTTCTTTGATTTTGATTACGGTACGCCACTGAGTAAGGAAAAGCTGAAAGGTATGGTGACCACAATTGATGTGTTTAATGACTGATCTGTTACTTACAGAGTTAATCTACGAAGAGGTTGTACGACCTCGACCGCAATCATGAGGTGTGTGCGCATGAGAGATATACCACATGATAATTGCCGTCCAATCGCGAGAGCTGTACGAGATATGCTATAGGGTACGTAGGGGGATGATACATATACTATTATATACACATAATGTACCCGGGTTGCGGGGAATGATTTTGATTTTACGGTGTGAATTTGACTGGGGACATGTGATAGCGGGCAGAATGCGGGGTACAGGCTGGCACCGCTACTGCCGCTGCCGTTGCTGCCGTTTGGTGTCGCTCCCTGCTCCTCGTCCTACTTAGCTACTGTAGTGGTTGGTCTCTGCCAACTAAACACAGGTCGAGAGCGGCCGACGTGTGAGGCCTTGAGGCTGTACTTATATGTAGAAAAAAAAGACAAGTAAAAAGGACTCGAACGAGGCGAGGGCAGGACTCGGCCGAAGAGACGCACGTGAAAGCGCGATCAGCCCAGAGGCAATCAGCCTCCGCCCCTCGATAATTACTGCTTGGCTCCTGTCTTTAGTCTCTTTCCTCGCGTCCACCTCCTCCTCGCCCCCGCCGCCGCCGTTCATGCTGTTTGCCTTTCCTCATTGTCCTCAACGTCCTCCACATTGCTGTCATGTCATTTCGCATCTCTAAACACCTATGGGAAAGAATTCATCACTTTGCCTCCTTTCCCCAGACCGGAGGTACATCCCTCCTCGTCCTCACACATGATTCATAACTCACACGACCCAGTCTCTCTCCAGCAAATGGTCTTGTTTGGCCAGAATCCCAGCCAAGGAACACTCCTCAAGGCCAGCCAATTCCTCCTAGGTTCGTCTTCTCGCACCCTCTCATCCTCTTCTTCTCACCACCACATACAGAGGAGCTCCCCATACGTCTCGCTCATCGAGTCAAGGAGCTTGACCAGCTGCCACATGATCTCAGCCATATGCCCTCGATAAAGAAAGTTAAGGATTGGTATGCTCAATCGTTCGAGGTTCGGATCGTGTTCTTTCTAGTTGTTCTCAGTGCTAAGCGTACCACATCTCTACAGGAGCTGATCAATTTCCCCCCTATTCATCTCCCGCAACAACTGAGACAGTCACTTTTTATGTCTGCTCCCAATCAAATCTCTCTCCCGGAGTCAACTCCGAATCCTTCTTTGACCTATTTCTCCGAGGACTATACAACACCCTCCGTTGCACCAGCGTTCTCCTCAAACGGGAATGGAAATTCGACACACCCTACCAAGAGGCGTATACCAATGGAGCGCCGGTAAGTGCGTTCATTCACCGCAGTTACTACCGCATACCGATATTACTTGATGCTTGGAGAAGATACTTTGCGAATACTTCAAGTATTGTTTGGCCACCTGAAGTTCGAGATTATAACAAGCAGTTCACGAAGACGCTAGAGTCAATCAAAAGGCGGCATGACCCGACAGTAACGACTGTTGCCCAAGGAGTCTTGGAGTGGAAACGTAGTCGCAACGCCCGTAACATCAATCTCGATGTCCAGCACTGGCTGGACAGATTCTATCTGTCTCGTATTGGTATTCGTTTCTTGATCGGGCAACGTAAGTTATTCGTTGTCTATGTAATGTGTCTCTCTGACTGTCTTTAGACGTCGCTCTCAATACCCTCCAGCCTCATCCAGATTATGTCGGTATCATCTGCACGAGATCGGTGAGCCTAGTCAGATTATCTTAGCCAGCTCCCTACCTGAATTTTTTCTTTCTCAGAACGTACACGATATAGTTCACGAAGCAATCGAGAACTCAAGGTCAGTCGTTGCATGTTCGACAATCCCATTCGGATGTTGAGCCAATCCTCGATAGATTCGTATGCGAAGAACATTACGCCATGTTCAAAGGCCCGCCGGTGCAACTCATATGTCCAAAAGACCTTTATTTTCCCTACGTGCCGGGCCACCTCTCTCACATCGTTTTCGAGTTGCTCAAGAACTCCCTACGTGCAGTTGTTGAACGATATGGTCCAGAGAATGAGGACCACTTTCCTCCCATCAAGGTTGTTGTCGTCGAGGGTAAGGAAGATATCACCATCAAGATCTCTGACGAAGGTGGAGGAATCGCCCGCAGCGCTATCCCCCTCATCTGGACGTATATGTACACTACAATGGAGGGCCAGAATATCCAGGAAGACTTCCAAGCTAGTGATTTCAACGCACCCATGGCTGGATTTGGTTATGGTCTGCCGTTGTCGAGACTCGTACGTGTCTGTCCTCGTATATCTTCCAGCATCAACTTACGTTTAGTTTGCTTTAGTACGCTCGTTACTTCGGAGGCGATCTTCGTTTGATCTCAATGGACGGCTTCGGTACAGACGTTTACATTCACTTAAATAAACTATCTAGCAGCGCAGAACCTCTCCCATAAGTATCAACTCGACAGGCCGCGTAGCATTTTGTCTCTACCACATCTCTACCACATCGTGTCTGTACTACCGCATTCTGTACATTACAATGCACACTCAACTACTATAAAATTTTCAAAATCGCCATAGGAAATTCCAATGAGCAGACAAAGCCGCAAATGATATACAATAAGAATGCATTCGGTCGCGGCGAAACGCCAACAATGTGCGTTAGAGACTGGTATACTACAGCCCCTCAACATTCCATTCATCGTATGCTCTTGCAATCACCCCGTATAACCAAATATCTCCCCATCCCATGCACGCTTTGCCGCTTTATGCGGTTGGTGATTCATCGGCTGCATAGAGGCCGCCCATGTTGACGTACAGGCAACAGAAGACGTACGATATGTTTGGTGAAGGGCTTGCGTACGCGCCTCTGATTCTCGTTGTACGTGCGCTTCTAAAGCCTCAACTTCCTCTCGCAACCGCTGGTTCGCGAATTTGAGCTGCTGCAGCTCATACTGCCACGTGCTTCCGCAGCTGACCTCAAGTTCATCAAAAACCTTCGCCGATTCCGGATGAACCAGTCGAGCAGCATGAATAGAGGTAGATGTGACTCCATCCGACACCTTCACTTGACAGATGAGGGGGCGTTCGTAGTTTGAAGAAGAGTCAGGAAGCCATGGTCGGTCCTCGATGGTTGGGTGGAAAAAAATCACCTCTACAGGTACTCGCGAACCGTCTTTCCTCTTGAACCTGCAAGCCACGTTTCGCGTCTCCATACTTGCGTCGGTGAACGAGCGATGAAGAGTCTCCTCCACCATAGTCCTACCCTGAATCGAATCACGACCGCAAATAAAGTCGCAGAGAGATCTTCCGATGATCTCTCCTGCGCCCCACCCTAACACGTCCCGTACTGCAGTCCCAGCAAACAGGAATGAACCACCAGAACTCAGAAGGGCCCAAAACTCCTGTTCGCGCTCCTGGTATGTGATAGTAGAGCCATCCTTGCGCACAGCTAAACGCTTTGGGTGAACGAGGCCTCCCGCACGAGCAATCGGTGCCCATGTCAACGATGCCATACTTCTCACTCGACCACTGAGTATAATCGCCTTGCGGCCCTTCCCTGGTTCTACATATAACCTTCCACGGCATTCGAGCCACACATATGATTCGTCCTTGACGCGCATGCGGAAGAGGAGATCAACGATGCGAGGGCCAGCGGATGAGGAGATATAAAGCGAGTATGGTACTGGTGGCGAGGTCTCTTGTGCTGATGAAGATGAATTGCTCGAGGGAGTCGCAGATGACTCTTTGAGTTCACGCACCACCGGGACCTTGTCCGCCTCATGACAAAAGTCTGTGACTGACTTGCCGATGAGATCTTCTGCTTCATATCCGAGTACTCGTCGAACTGAGGGTGAGACATAGAGGAAAGCGCCTTTGAGCGAAAGTGCCAGCACAAAGTCCGGGGATGATTCAAGTAGCAACAAGCTCAGCGGTTTGTTGCCATCATATTCATCGTTTCTGTTGCGAGGTTCCTGAGGTGTAATGGATAGTGTTGTCGTCGACAAACTAAAAGGTATGGACTTAAGGAAATCAGGACTGTTGAGGAGCGCTCGCAACGATTTAGACACCCCAGGTCCGGAGGCGTTGATCTGCCAATCAGATTTGAAGCTGCCAGGTAGAACTGCTGGCTCTCTGCTGTAGTTGACCATATAGCTGCCGTCCCTTAGTTTCTGAAGAATAGCATTCGGCTGTTCAGTGAGGTCGACCTGGAATCCTATCTGGTAGACAACCTCATCTGCCTCATCTGGCAAATTGTGCACGCCACCACGGATGGGGATGACAGTAACCAAGTTGACGAATGCTGACCCATCCTTGCGATAATTGATAAGGCTGACCTGGCACTCCTTGTCTCCGGAGAGAGACTTGCGCATGTGAGCGACAGCCTCTTGTGCTGTATGCCGTCGATGTTCCCCCCTCTGGATAATACCATCTGGTGACTGCAAGAAGCGACAGTTTCTGCCAACAACTTCGTTCTCAGAGTATCCTGTCAACTTGCAGAACGTGGGAGAAGCGTAAACTACCGGACTGTCGTACCGTCTGGTATCAACAACGACAAAGGAGCAGGTCATGTCGACTGGGCCGAGCATGATCTTGGGGTTAGGGCGGGTAATAACCCGTGCAAGGATTGATAAGAGATCGAAGCCCGATGTAGAGTAAACGGGAAAGCCTGCAGCATGCGGGAATGCTAATGGCAAGGTGACGGGAACAGGGGGACGGAGTGAAGCAGGCACTTGTAGTACTGGCTGCTGGTCAAATGCGGATGATAGTGAATATGCCGCAGACACCGGGGTGGAACAGGAAGGGGATAGTGTGACATGGGAGCAGGAAGCAGCGTCATAGGCAGTCTGTTGCACGTGGGGTCTGCTCGAGGTAGAGGGCGATTGGTATGGCGGGAGAACGATAGGGTGGGATATGGGCAATGCCTCCTGAGGTGAGAGCATCCAGCTGTTGAAGTGATAAGTAGAGAGGCCTTGCGACCATAAAACAACGCACTAGTCATTGGGATAGCGAGAGAACGAAGGACCGAGCCAGGTAGATGCGACAGCGCTTGGGTTGCCGACAATTCCTGCTGGTAGAACCTCTGCACCGCCGCCTGGGGGTAGGGTTGGGCCCAACATAAGCTGAGGCATCTGAAACTGGACATTGGCAGAGAATATGGAGTGGTCGAGATGAATGTCATGTTTGGGCGACGAGTCGAAGGCGGGATGCTGGTCGGGCGACGAGGCCTCGGTGTGGGAAGGCTGAGAGTTGAGATATCGTTCAAAAGGCATAGCCGGAACAGATGCCGATGTCGGTGTTGTTGGCGGTGTTGTTGACGGTGTCGACGCGTCAGACGATGACGAGGAGCATGGGTTGGACGTCGTGGAGAG